>VZTI01004295.1:84911-284520 GCA_013397865.1 Struthidea cinerea
TTTTGTTTTTGTTTTTTTTTTTTTTTTTTAAGCATGTGACATGATATTTCCTCTTCCTATTAGCTTGGGACCCTTCCCCTGCTTTGCTGATTTATCCTGCGTGGTCATGGACACAGACATGCTTCCTGTGTTCTTTTCTGTTTGCATCCTCTTACCCTCTATCTTCCTAGCTCTTCATCTCCCATATGCCCATTCTCTTCCCCTGTGTTGTTCCTTTCCTTGACCTCTTGGTCTCGTTTGTTGTTTTCACTGTTTCTAGTCTGTTCTACTTGCTATACCATATGTTAAATGTCTCACATCATAAATAAAACACTTTTGACTCCTTCCATCTCTAGCTACTGGCCCATCTGCAGTTGTTCTTTCATCTCTGAGCTTTCTGAATATGCTGTTTACACTTTTTCTTCCTAGAGCTTTTCCAATCTGGCTTCCCTCCTCTGCCCTTAAATGAAACCATTCTTTCCACAACATCTAATGGCATCTACTTTGCCAGATCTCAGACTCACTGCTATAACCGTAACTTCTCTTGGCCTCTCTGCTTCTGCTGTCCTTGAAATCTCTCTGGGATTCATCAGGTCTGGCTTTCCTTGGCTGCTTCTCTAATCATTTCTTTAATACATCCTCTGGACGATCCTCCAGTTCTTGGTAAAGAAATTGAGGGTTTTTAGCCTTGTGCAATTTTACCCACAACCAAAAACTCCCTTGTCATCTCTTTGTTGAAGATTCACGGATCTACCAATATATTTCTTCCCTGTCTCATTTTGTCCTAAATAAACTTTTAAACTGACACCTTTGTGAATGATTTACTATATAAACTTGGCTGAATGACAGATTTTTCTGCCACAGACCTTTTCCCTATGTTCTTCTCAGTAACAGTGGACTTTAATGTGGTTGATGTCCCTACTCTGATGATCATCTAGATCCTCACAGCCAAGTGATGTATAAATTTAGCAAAAATATAATTTCCAAGACATAATGCTTCCTAACCGTGCAGGTTGCTGAAACTCTTATCACAAAATCAGAGAATCACAGAATAGTTTGGGTTGGAAGGCACCTATAATGGTCATTTAGTTCCAGCCCCGCTGCTATGACCAGGGATACCTTCAACTAGATCAGGTTGCTCAGAGCCCCATCCAACTTGGCTTTGAATATTCCCAGGGATGGGGCACCAACCACCTCTCTGGGAAGTCTATTCCAGTGCCTCACTAACCTCACAGTTAATAATTTCTTTCTAATCTACTTTCTTTCAGTTTGAAGACATTACTCCTTGTCCTATCACTATGACCCCAATTAAAAAGTTTGTCTTTTCCTTCTACCGTTCTTTTTTCCTGACAATCTATACAGAATATTTTTCTCAGCCCCTATTGGTCCCCTAATGTCCATTCAGGAAGCAGGAGAAAAAACAATATCCCTACTTTGAAGTTTAGGGATGTTTCACGTATCTCTCATGTATTTCTGGCTTCGTAGCCCTCAGTTATATTCTTTATTCCATCGATAACAGCACGGCCTACCTTCAGAGTCAAAGCTCTTTATGCCTACTTCCATTTGCCATATATTACAAACTCCTGCTCCCCCCGTTAACTTCCCGGACAAGAATCCTTGTGGTTTTGATGGCCAAATTTCCTGTAAAATATCTGTAAATCTGTCTCATTGCTTTGCCTCAAATCCCTCTCTAAATCCCTTTCCTTTGGGAAGCACAGTTAGGCAGCTTAAAGTGATGATACTAAAGTCTCTGGTTTTCTTCCTTTTCCTCTGTTCTATTCCATCGCTTACCCTAGACAACCAGTGTAAATTTTTTCAGATTCTTTCACCTTTTTTTCCCATCTATATTCACTACATTCTAATTATAACCATAACATCTATAAGAAGCAGAAAAAAATAACCGTCATGATTGCACAGCAGTTAATTTTGAAGATTCTTCATGACTGCATGAAGCTTTTTGCATATGTGTATTTATATGTATGTGTATGTGACTGACAACATGAGATGGGAAAGGCAAATATTCCACATCTTTCTATGTGAAACTTTTAAAAAGTGGGAAATTTAAATGAATAATAGAATGGACATTGTCATATAGCTGCTGTCAATGTCTAGTTTTTTTTTTTTATCTCAAAGTGGAATATATGCACTTGTGTTTGTAAGTGTGTATGTATATGTATATATGTATATATATGTGTCTATGTGTATTTATATATAGCCTACTGGATATTCTACTTGGCTGGTAGTATGTGTTGAACTTTTGATGTACTCTATGAAAGGTGGAAAAATTGTGTAAAGTAGTTAAAGTGGTGTTGACTGATGAGAGAGTAGTTCTTAGTAAAAGGAGATAGTGTTTTGTTCTGCCAAGAGAAGTTATCCTTTGTGTGGAGCAGGCATTTTGAACCTTTTTTTTTTTTTCACTTGGTGTGTGGTCATCCTGAAGTGCTTTAGAAATGTCTCATTTTCTTCTTGTGAAGCAGATTTGTTTTTCTTTCCTTCTTTCTTTCTTATTTTCCGTTTTGGTGGATAGTTCATTTTCCTGGTAGGGAGATGTTGTCTTGTGGATTTTAAGTTTTTAGAAGTAATATCTGTTTGAGCAGGAAAGGGGCATATCCTCAGATGTTAGCAACTGGCAAGGCTATTTTGAATATGAGGCTTATTTAAAGATGTGTGCCATATTTATGTATTTCATATAAATTAAAAGCCAAGAATAATTTATTATTTAAATTATTAAATAATATTTGGAGAATAATGTTTTTTTTTCAAAAATTGAATTTTTTTTGATCATTTTCAGAAGTGCCCACCAGAATTTAACATAGTTCTCATTTCAGTTATGATCAAACTACACATTAAGGAAGCTTTTCAGAATGTGACATATATTAGTCTAACCACAAAATATTACACACAAATGCATCTGTATTATTTTTTTGCAGAAGAAAATCCTATTTTAAAGTATAAAGGTCTGGTCGGAACTCGAAGGTAGGACCTTAGCTACAGAGGGTCATTCCAGATTGCCAAACTTGAATGACAATTCTTGTTTGCCTGTTACCTCCAAGAGCACTGTGTTTTGAGTTGCACACAGAGGGACAAATTGGAAGGCTCTTTCCTCACATCCTAAATGAATACGTATGGGGTTCATTGTTGCAAGATATAATTCACCAATGGTTTCCTTTTCAAGAGAGAAATGCCACAGTTCTGAAAGTCCCATCCAAATTGAAAGAAACAGAGAAAATGTCTATAAGGTTTTTAAGAGTACTGGATAGCCTCTTCTATGGAAGAATGAGATTGGTATGTTTATCTTAGTGATACAGAGGCTGAGAGATTTAAAATCTCTCCCTCCGTGCTCATGGGAAGAGGGCATTTCAGGCTATTTCAACACAAGGGGAGATGAGTACATGCCAGTTGTGACAATATTTCTGCTGCGATCTACAAGAAAGTGCTACAGGTCAGAGCTTTCAGAGGTCAGTCTTAGTAACCTAAAGATCATAACCCATGTCCAAGCCCTGTTTAGTTTCATTGTGGAGCTTATTACAGTCCTGGAAAAGATTTGTTCAACTTACTTCTGTAACAGTCATGCCGATTTGCTCTTCCAAAGTGCCTCTTCCCATCCTCCATCCTTATAATAACTTACGACATATGAAGATGTACTTTATTGATCTATATTTTTAAATAAAGATTTCACAGTGTTCATGTCCTCTTTACTTTCTAAGCATAAGGCAGCTTTACATGGGAGTTTAGTAAACCTTCTAATGTTAGAGGCTGATGGCCAGATCAATGACCATGCAGAACAATGGTGGAAATCTCAGATAAGGTTAGGAGAGTTATTACTAAAAATTGAATCGCGACATGAGTCTAAGAAATAAGTGCAAACTGACTCTAAAAATTAGAAGACAACTCTCTGAATACCACTGCAAATACCACTGGCAAGAGACATGTCTCTAAGCTGTCTTCAGACTCCAGAGTAAATAAATAAAATATTTCGGCGAGAAGAGGGCTGTATATATTGGCAGTATTTCCTGACTTTGTGTGTAAAACCGAGCACGATTCGAACTTCCACTAGGTAAAGACACCAACACAAGAAACTCATTTAAACTGGTCAAATTCTAACAAACATTTTCTGTGAAATTTTGGTGAGGTGGAGTTTGCCAGAAGTTTTTCCAGGAATTAACAACCTCCAAAGACTGCAAACACTTTTTCTTCTGAACATCTCTGGCCAGAATCTTTCTCCAAAACTCATAAAGCAAGAACTTGAGAAAACCTGCCTGAAAAGCAGTCTGCTTTGTAGAAATATAGTAAGGACTTGCCAATCTTTGAAGCCAGAGAGAACCTAAATAAAGGCAGTGAAGACTTTGCACTCACTCTGCTTCCCAAGCACTATGGAAGAAAATGAACAAGTTTTAAACAATCCACTGGGGTACTTGACCTTTTTCTATCCTCCCTCTTCTACTTCCAACCTCCTGACTTCTCTACAGGAAAGCCATATAAATGGCTGATCTCAGTTAATGTCTATTTAAACTTACTCCTTTGGGCCTCTCTCCCTACTGCCTTTCCCCACTCTTAGCCCTTGGTAATCAAAACTTGGCTTATACTCATTCCAACTCACCCCCCAAAATCAAACATTCACATTCAGCATGAGATCACATTACTTGGTGATCTCAGCTCTGGTGTTACCTTACACTTTCAGCTGGTCAATTATCTCTTTGGAGCAGTTAGAAATGTTCTATTGACCTATTGACTCAGTGGTACAATGTTTGCTCTCTTCTAGCAAGCCTAATGGACAAATGGCACTGAGCACGTATTCTTGGAAGAGATGCGCTTGCCAAGATCTCTGGTGAGAATCAGCTCTGTATAAAACTTAGAGGCAAAAGTTGGTCTGTGTTTTGTTTTTGTTTTTTTGGGGGGTTTTCTTTTTTTTTTTTCTTTTTTAACAGGAGAAGAAATGAAACATTATTTTTGATTCAAAAGGGATTTTAACTTTAGACACTGCCTGTGCACACTCCCAATAAGGACAAGGGCTGTGAGAAATGTGATGACATTTTGTTGCATAATTTTAAATTGAATGAGATTTACATATATTTTTATTAAAAACAATGCAAGGAGCATGTGTTCTTGGAGGAGCTTCATTTGTCAAAGTTCAAAAACTTGGTGAGCACAACTACATTAAATGTCCAGTCAAATTTTTTAAGAGGCAATTATGTAAGATAAGATGGTCATTTGTGCCTATGCAGTCATTCATGTTTTCTTGACTTTGCAGACCTTAAAACCTTACCACCATCCTACAACACTTGACCTTTGGGATGCTTTGATCATACTTTCAGAAGTCTGACTAAAGAATGGTTAATTCTGTGGTGCATGAAATTTGCACAATACTAACTTCATTTTTTTTCTTAATGGAACACATTTTTACTATTTTGCAAGCCATCCACAAATTATTGCTTCACGGTTGGTTTTAAAATACAGTTAGGAAAATCAAAACAAGTCTTGATTACAAATTAATTATGCAATGAAATAAATTAAAATACAAAATAAAATGAAGGAGCTTCTCAAGTGAAATGTTTAATCAGTTTCAAGTGTTCTGAAGAGAAATGATAAATGATACAGCACCTTTTACAGAAAGTGTTAAATATGTTAAAAATTTTTTAGACTGTAGCTGCATAAATAGTTACAGTTAATTTAAAACAGCTTTCGAAGTACTACAGCAAGATAGAGTTTGGCATAGCATGGTTGAATAGAAAGAAGGTTCTGTTTTTCCTTCCTTTCTTTCCTTCTTTGCCTGCCATGCCTATAGCTTGTATCTAACTCTGATTTATCATCAAATCATCTATGACAGAAGTCATGGCCTGTTGGAATGACATTCATGAACCAGAGTGCTGTATGTATGCATCTTCAGATCATCTGCACTCTTGACCATCCAATTACAATGCACTCAGGCATAACCTTGCCCTCAGCTAGACCGGTGACTCCATTGCACCTGATAAGCACCTTAGTCTATTTGTTCATGTGTTACTGAATTCTGTGTCCCAGTTAGAGATTCTTGGACTAGGATGATCTTTGTTTCTCTTTGGTACTATTTCAAACATAATGTGATTTTGATCCCTTTGGACCATAGTTATAAAGTTAATAATAGTAATAACAGTAGCAGCATGAATAGAGATATATCTGATAGGTATTTACTGTGGGCAGACATTTCACCTTCCTTCATTTTCTGTTGAAGTTAAGCATCACGTATTTTAATATTTTTCAGCCTCAAGAACTATGTGCTTTATCTCCAGTCAAGTAGCAATGGTTCCAGGCCGCTGCTGTGGAACAGACAATCTACAGTATAATCAGAAGGATGTACAACACTCAAGGACAGTTCTGAAGCACAAAGCTATAAGATCACTGTGTGTCAGGGTTACATCCCTGATGGTCTGAGTTCTGTGCCAAAGCCCACTTCAAGCCTAAGAAACAAATAACAGTTCCAAAAGAAATCTGTTTATATTCTCAGGTAGCCTGGAATCCCTTTGGCCTACCATCAACACTTCTATTCTACAGCAGATGACAAAGTTTTTCTTGTCTTTATCATGCACAGATCAACATAAACTCCAGTCAAGATTTTTTCCCGTATTCCTTCATTTCCATTTCATTTCTGAAAGCTATTCTGAAAAAGTTGTGCTACTTCCCAGTTAAAGACTACTGGATACCAGCCACTGAAATGTAAAGACTATGTATATACTAAACTTGAAAGAGTTCTATGTGTTTTGACACCATCTTGTCTATATCAGATCTGTGTTGAATACCTAAGTAGTAAATACCTGTAGTAAAAACATCTCTCACTTACCTTTATTCAGTGCATGTTGCTGAAATATGCACTTTCTGTCCTTTAGTCCTGATGATGAAGTTCTTTTATTCAAGTCCCTTTGTGGTAAATATTTACAAAACCTCCCAAAGCCTGTCAAAAACAGGACCTTGAAATTGCACTTAAAGTTTGTTACAGGTGCCAACAAATATCTTCTAAATGAAATTAAGGATATGGCATGCCCTCAGAAGAAATGAATTCTAAGACCAATTCAATCAATTGAATCAGTCAATTTTCCTTAAAACAACCTTGTACCAGGGATCTGAATTATCTGTGGGACTCATGAGAGTTTGATCAGCAGCTGTGCTGGGGAGCTTAGCCCCAGAACACATCAGAATGACCACATATTTCGTCGCCTTTTTGATCAAAGGAAAATACTCACTTACTCGACGTAGCTTTCCCACAATAATTGCATGTTAGAGAAAAGCAAACCAAAGCATCTGATCCCCTAAGTAAATAGGCCCAATCAAAGGACAGAACAAACAACGTAACATGCCGTTCCACCTCAAATGCTCTTGCTTCCCTCCTTTGCTCTTTTGCTCCTCCAAAATGCCTTGGAACACAACCACCATTACATACTAAAATGATTCGGGGAAATTTTCACCAAACAAGGAATAAATTATGAAGACCCACAGTGAGAGTGCCTATGTTATTTCATCCTGTGTGGTGACATGCACTATGGCCAAACATGTAAAACAGTTACCTCTCAGAATTTTAAACTCAAATAAAATTGATGTCTATGTCTCTCTTTGACTATCTCCCATCTCTTTGGCTGTCTCCCTTATCTTTGAATTCCTTAGAGTTATTTCAGATTTTTCAGTCTATGTATCTCATCTAGATTTCTTGTAGATTATAGAGCTGCTTTACACAGAATTTATATAGCCACATACATAATATTCTAGGATTTAGTGGCCAGGTGACCATTGTGTTACATTTCCCAAGGAGTCTCTGAAGAGTTAAGAGCTCTGGTGTTGTCTGTAGCACAGAGGAAAGGCTAGCCATGGATTCCAGCATTGCTTTTTATTATGTTGCAGCTGTACTGCACTCAATTCTACTTGGACAAATTCCTGAACAAGAATCTATTTCCCTCACTTCACTTTTGGAATAAGTACTGTTTTGGTTTTTGGCTCGGCTTTGAAGCAATGTTCTTTTTGTCAGTATTGAAGGAATGAAGGGTATATTTAAAGAATAAACTTGGGATGTGTTTGGTGATTTTGATTTAGGATGTAGGAATGAGGTTCTCAAGGGATGGAAAACTTGAATTCTAAAAATAATGAGCATCTAAAGTTTAGTGGAGGTATTATTATTGCATTGACTCATATGGGCCTCTCTTGATTTACTTGTCTGTTTAGGAACAGGGAACTTATTTACAATGCAACAATATTTATAGCAGTTAAAATTTGTAAGTGCTTTATTCCAGTAGTTATTTAAATACGATTAATAAAATTCTAATATAATATAATATGATATGTTGGCTCTCATACCTAGAAGATCCATTAGCCAGAGTTTAGTTTACTGCAGTTGTTAAACACTGATGCAAAATCACTAGTTCACTTGTGTAATTTTTAGCTGGGTGCAAAGCCTGAATAAGTTTTCTGAATATGTAGGTCACTGTAATCTACCTGTAGGCTATTTAAAAAAGACAGTTCTTAACTGCCGCTTCCTCTTTGAGGCCTTACCAGAGTTAAGCCTCAAGATATACAAGATTTGATGTTTCTCCATAGGACATCCATAGATTGCTTATCCCATCCAATCCCTGCACTATACTTAGAACTGTATTAGCTCTGTGGTCCCAGGGGTCACTCTACAGCAGAGTCAGGTTTTGGATCTAAACATTTCCTTTGTAAAATAGCAATGTGGAGAGAAAACAGCAGCACAACACAATTATAGGTTAAAGTTACCACTTTGTTCATTGCCTACAGGCATTTACATATATTTAATGGTATGCTTCACTGCTGGGTAAAGGTAATCCATACAGCAGAACAAAATCTTCCAAAGAGGTTGGCCAAGAGCTGCTCTTTAGTTGCACTGTGGCTTGCAATTATGGAGTTGGAAAGAAGAAATTTTGACAAAATAGCAATAATAAAGTAGACCCTAAACCAGAAAAATCAAAGGAAACAAAGCTCATTTTCTGACAGGGTGAATTATCGACCACTCTTGTCTGTAATGGACATAGAAGCTATTTCAGATTCCTTTGGAAAGGTCACCTTTCAGAATTAAAACAACTTTTGGTTGATGCCAGTAACTAAACAGACAAAGCCCTTAGCAGAAGGTGTGAATCTCTAACTGGACAGAAGAAATAAGGCTTTTCATGAGAGACTCTATACACCTCTGCATGTAAGAACAAATATTGACGAATGAATTTCACTGATGTGTTTAAAGTTTGGGCAATCACCTAATAGTAGGTCAAGCAACAAATCACTTCACAGAGGCTGGCCCTTTGCATTGCAACACCTGCACAAATTATGATGCACTCCCTACATGAGCCACACAATGTCAATCCCTCACCCACATTTATTTAAAGAAATGTATTTTGGTCTGCGAGCACAGTCACAATTTCAGCAATCTCTCTTTTTACCCTTTCTCTTATTAAACCATTAATTTGTATTATCTTCACTTAAATTATGTTGTTTTCCAGGAAAACAGAACATTTTATCTCTTTCTAAATCAGGAGAATAAGACTTTGTTACTGTTTCCCTAATCTGACCAGTGCTGCTAAATTGGTCAATTTATGTACCTTTTTGCTCTCTTAAACACAGTTTCTTCCCAGAAACAAGACTTTTTGTAGAAAAAGAGCACGAAGCAAATGGTTCGTTCCACTTTCTTGCCTGATAAGATTTTGCATTGAGCACATTTAAAATACTCTTTTATTGCTCTATGATAGACTTTAGACAAACACATTTATTTTTGTGGTGATCAAAGAGATATGGATACGTTTGTCATCTGTTACAGATCTAGAGGCAATAGAAGGAAAAGAAGACTCCCCAAAGCATTTCACATGAAGATGTTTCTGCCCAGTTATGTATTCTTGGCTAGCTTACAGCTAAGAGGCCCTGGTCTGGCCTAAGTGACATTCTCATGTACTCAACTTCATGACCACAAACAATAAGATGAAATTAAAAGGTCTGCTCTCCAGGTGCCAAGCTAAGCATACATTTTATACTTTAAAGTGCTGAAAACTTCACTGAGACTTGTCTGAGTGTCCTGACTCTTGCATCGAATGTAAAGTTCAGCAGCAGTTTTTGTCACCTGTGACAGACCTATGGATGACAGGTCAAATGCTGGAATATGATGTGAGAAAACCTGAGGGAAGTGGCACCACCTCCTGAGATAGTGAAAGGGCAGACTCAAAGAACAAGGAGACTGGATTGCCAGTATGTAGCCTGGAAGATGAAGAAAAATGACACATTTAAACATTCTTTTTGCTTTTTGTATAAGGATAGGAACTAAGGATTCAGTCAAGACTTCAAATAAATACTCTTCTGCTTTTGGATAACCCTTTTACTTGCTTGTCTTTTTTCTGATAGCCCCATATCTGTAATGCAAAGATTGATGTTGGAGAAGTACACCTATTTGAGTTGCTGTTTATGTCATGATGATGGCACGGGAGCATTTTAAAAATCACAACATACATTTTGGGTCACAGGACTCTGAGCATGTTTATGAGTATGTCTTTAAATAAAGGGTTATGCATTGCATAAGATATCACACATGCCCCAAGCTGCTTAAGAGTTGGAAAAGTAGAATATTTTGCATCTGGATAAGGAGCCAAATTCACAGTATGAGATAGTTATCATATATAAAATTTCAGAGAGATCAAAATATCTGCCCACGTACTTATTTTCAGAGCATGGTTATGAAATATAAGCTGTCTTCAATACCTTTTTTGTGTTGTGTGTGTGCATGTCTTTTATGAATTTCTAACCTATTTTTTTCATACTGAAAACTGGAATTTTAAAAGCAACGGAGAAGTTTCCCTTTTTTTTTTATTTTGGGAAATATATGTCTTTAAAAGTAGATTTGTTTTGGCCTCATTATTCAAAACATAAAAGACCTCCACAGCTTTGAGAAATTCTGTTTAGCAGTTGCCAATAAAATGAGTTTCATAACTAATATCAGTTTTGATACCAATAAAGCTGTTGAAGATACTGCCAATCATTCATTCTCCTCCAGTTCGAATGAAGATCTTTATAGGGATGACATCTCACTACACTGACATCTGGAACATAGCAACAAAATGCTGCTGGCTCAGAGAAACAGGAGCAACATGCAATATTCATTGCCAAATGTCACTTAGCAACGTAACGTGTACAGGGGAGAAAAACTCACATCAGCCATACCCTACCTCTCCAAACAAACAAAAGCTCCTTGTAAGACATATTTTGAAAAGGCAAATGATGTAATTGTGCAACCTAGGAAAATTTTCTGTTAAAAATACACGAAAGAGAAAGGGATCAGAATACAAGTTCTGGTTCATTCCATCAGAGAATGGATACAAGACACATTTAGCCTTCGCATTGCAATGCCAGCACCCCAACCCCTTAGAAGAAGACTGTTCTGAGTTAGAGGTGCAGCTGCAAAAACTCTCTGGTATGTTATTGAACTGTTGTTTAACTTAAGTTACTTATGTAATTCCAGGGTTATATATCAGCCAAGTAAAGCTTTTTGGATCTCCATTTTTTTTCTTAAGTGCCCAGTTGCCACCCTTTTCTCCTGTGAGTGCCTAAATATTTATGTAGTCTCTGAATGTGTGAAGAGCCTAAAGTTCTGAATGGACCACTGCATCCATGTGCCAAAGCACAGTACGACAGCTTGGAGGAATTTCTTTAGTTTTTAAAAGTAAGATAGTTGCATCAATGTGTTTCTCAGCCTAAGTTGATTGACTATTTTGATTTGGATTTTTACCTGAAAGAGACAGAAACAAAAAGAAAAAGGTATAAAACAGCAAAAGTTTACCCAAGGAAGCTACGCGAAACCAACCAAATACTTTCATGCATTTTCTACCAGATATTTTTCTGAACTGTATCTCTTCTATCTTGCCTTGGGGTTAAACATCTTTGCAGGAACTGTAAAGAAGATGAGAAGCTGGTCTGCAGAGGGTCAACAACAAATACATGTGAAATGTTAACCATTAAAAGTGGCAAGAGCTGCAGAGAGTTACTACTGACAACAGTTTGTGGGTTTATTTTGTTTGTTTAGGGATTTATCTTGTTCAAAGATATCAGTTCAATGTTCCCATTTGGAAGAATATTAGGCTTATGCTAAAATAAAAGTTTATCCCATTTATCCAAGGTGGAGTCATCACTAACACAACATGATATCAGGTTAAAGCGTAAGAGAACCTTGAGGTCCTGCAGATGCAAATAAGTAACCCAAAGAAACAGTAATAACAACATCTGGTAGCAACTAGGAGCTTAGCAGTTAAATGTTTTTGAGAAAGAGCTAGAAATACTTGTCCAGTGCAAGAGAACTACGTGCTGTCAATGCAAAACCATTACTAAAATACGAATGTACAGTGGTGCATTGGGAATTTGCAAAAAGTTATACCAGTATCAAAGTCATTGACAGGACATCTGTGGAAATCTTAGTTTGAGTGCTGTATTCAAATCTGGAGAACTTTGTTCAAGAATGATGAAGAGAAACAATGAAGAAAAGAATTATTAGTGAAGGAACTGAAGGAATTGAAACCCAATGATATGCGAGAGATTGCTTCCTTTTGGGCAGAGTAGAGTGGGTAAACACAAGGTTGGGGGAAAAAAACAATTAAAAAACTATTTTGGAGTACCAAAAAAAATAGCTAACCAATTTTGCATTATAAACTTTGATTTGAAGTTACAAGAGAAGTATCTTAACACCAGAGGAATAAAGTTCTGCAACAGTATAATGGTGGCAAAAAGCTTAATTGGTGGTAAGGTGGAGGATGATCTCTTTCTGAAATGTGAACTTTGATGAAAGCACAAGACTTACCTTTTGGTTGTAGTAGTCATACCTGAACCTCTCACAGTCACCTCACTTATACCATTAATCCTGCCAGAGAGGGAGATTTGTTTCCTCTCTGTTTTGGTGAAGATAGGACAGCAGCAACTCCCAAGAGCAAAAGCTTTCCTAATCAAGTAAGTTGTTAATTTTGGCAATGGCAACATAGAATTTTGTTCATTACAAATTATAGATTTGTTCATTACAGTTTGGCAAGCAACCCCATTTCCTAATTTTATGACAATTCCCAAATTATTTTTTTGTTGTTGTCAACAGAAACTAGGTGAAAAAGTAGAAGGAAAAGATGGATGCCATCATGACCTTAAAATTTTATTTACTGAAAAAAAGGCATTCCTACTGAAGGACTTTGTATTAATTGTACATTTCCTGACAAACTGCATTTCAGCAGAAGCCTCCATCAGTTGTTGTCCAGATCATACACATATATCAAGTGGAATTTATTAAAAGCAACACTTCAATAAATCAAGACCTTAATTAAAGGAAGAGGAAGACATGAAGACCCTGGCCCTAAGAAATGTCTTGGCTTGTGTAAAGAGGGACTCTGTTTCCATACAAACTGTGTTCAAGGTAGATAGTTTTTAGGCATATTTTAAACCCTGAAGAAAACATCTATGTAGGAAACTTTCATGTAATCTCCTCAAAAAAAAAGAACAAATTCCAGTCTCTCTTAATTTTTTTCAGGGACTGAAAACAGGATTTCCCACAGGATTTGCTCAAGTACAGTTAATGTCCTTGGCCTTCAAGTTCCATTGGATATTCACATTGTCCTACTTGAGTCTCATTTAGTTTGTACTTTGGTAATGTCTTTTGGCATATATCAAACATTAAAACTGCTATTTCTTCCTTCTCTTACTGGTTCAGACACTCAGACATGGGTAAGAAAATGCCAAATTCTTCAGAAAATCTCAGTAAATGTATAAAAAAATAGGTCCTGGTTTTGCATGACTAGCAAATACATTAGCACAATGATCACATTTTCTGGTGGGAAAAATATCCAGTTAAACTGAAATTTTTTAAGAACTTTTTTTTAGTGTCTGTATCAATATTACTTTTGAACTTCATTACACATCAAATAACGTCAGTCTCCAAAGTCTGTGAGTCCCTGAGACTCTTTAGAAATTAATTTCTGATGAGAACAGACTCAGAATAATGAAAACAATGCCTGATTTGAGATAAAAAATTACGTAGTTACTTTGATGCTCTGCTGGCTTATATATACATTTATTTTTCAGCTTAATAAGAACTTATAGAATGTGGTGGGCACAAAAGACAACATAAGGTATTTTCTTTGGATGCTTATTTGCCATGCGATGAAGATCAAATAACACTTCAACAAACAATGTGGGAAGGTCTAGGTAAATGTCTATGAATACAATTTAGAGTAATAAGTGAAGTGAAAAGAGCTGAATTCACTTCTGATTTATTTGCAGTGTGATTTTACAAATTGTTGGAGGTTCCTAGTGTCTGACATTTTCCTTTGCTGTAAACCTTAAAAAAAGCCTTCAAATATTTCAGGCAGACAGAAACTGCCCTTCTGGTTTAAGGGTTTGAATCTCTTTAACTGGAATGTTTGCTGAGTTCTTGACTCTGTGATTTTACCCACCTTTTCAGCGTTTTAGGCTTTATATTGGTTTTCATGAATGACGCATGCTATACGCAACCCCTAACTGTAGCACATATAGCATTGCTGTCAGTCTCGCCATTTAATATAAAACTAACAGTTTTCAAAAAACAATGTGGATCTGCTACCAGTGGCTGAATTGGCTTCTTGGTATATAGTAGGATAATTAGGATAATTTAGGTTGAAAGAAGGCTCAGGATCAGGTCCAGCCTCTGCTTAAAGAAGCAGATTTCACAGTGATTTCAAACCAGGTTGCTCATGGCTTTATCCAGTCTTGAAAATCTCCAAGAATGGATGTATCCCTTTCAGAGACAGAACTTCCATAACCTCTACACACATAGCATTGTGTTTTCTCTTACTAAATGTCATTCCATTCCTAAAAATGCTTAATTGCTCTGTCCAAAAGCTTTAGCAGTTGCCAAATAGATCCAACATATTATGTGGTGGATGCTTACACCCTTGACTGATTTGGAATTGTGGATCCTTCTTTTGCAAGGGGTGCTGGGCACCCTTTAGAAAATTCACATGTAAGGGTACTTGTACAGAGTAGTGGAAATATCAGCGGTAGCTTTGTACTTCCTGGAACATCACTGGTGTCTTTAAATATCAAACAAAAGACTGGGATATGTTGGCATGATTCATCTTTAGAAAATCTATGTATTTTGTTATGTTCCATTTCAAGGGAGATGTTCTGCTCACAAAATAAAATTCCTGTATGGTAATTTATTACACTAGAATTTAATGTATCTGTTTCTGAGAAATTTTGAAGTGCAGAACATGTGATATGGAAGTAAACTATTTTAAACTCTGAATTTTGCTTCCTCTTCCATTCCCACACATCCCAGTTTCACCCTGGTAGTCAACATTACTGCTCTTACTGGAGCCTGTAGCAAATTATTCCCTTCATATATCTGTTTCTTTAGATGGCTTTTTTCCACAGGTCAAGGCATGTGAGTGAAGAAGTGTTGCTCATTCTTAAGTGCCCAAGTGGTTAATTTAGCTTCACAAATTTCGGAGAGGGAGCTCAGTTGGGGGTCATTTAAAGCTTGGGTTGTGTTTGCTTTTGTTATATTTCTTCAGAGACTCATGAAGTTGACTCCAGACCTTTTTACTGCACCTGGCAGAAAGTTGTAGTTGCTTTCCAACCTCTATCTGGAAATTAAGGTCTTCCCAAATGAGACTGTTGCTGTCAGATTTCTGCCTTTAATAATGTTAACAAGAGCTCTGTTCCCCACTCTCACTGTACTGGCCCGTGGCTGATTCCCAGGACTGCAACAATATAATTTTGTTCATTCTTCTTCCCTTGGATGATTTAGACCCAAAAGGATTCTGTTTCACCATTCATTCTGCAGAATACCACATAATTAACTTAAGATGCTCACAACTATTTTTACCAATTTGATCATATGATGATTGAACAGTGCATATTCTCCAGCACCTGCATTTTAGTCATGAGTGTAGGCCCACTGGTTTTTGTTATAATATCCAGTTTCTCAACCCGTGCTACTTCTATTTTGTTGTTCAAGCTGATTGCACTTACTATGTGAATGTTTCAGTTGGGCTTTTTAAAATTAATTCTTATATATAGTTCCTGTGGCAGACTACATACTTGCATAGTAATTCTCGCCAATTATTTCTTTCTGCTGGAAGTCTTCCGTTGCCTTGTAGTTTCTTATCAACTGCCATTGTCTTCTCTGTGTAATTTCCCAGTACATTGAAATTGAGTGAAGAAATTACATGAGCTTGTCCTATTTATCTCCTTTTGCAGTTTTGTTACAAGTTCCTCTAAGCAACTATGCTGGACCTCAGAAAACTGTGTGCCTTGTTGCACAGGTGTTGCCCTGTAAGAAAAGGCTACGCTCTAAGAAGGTATTCCACAATTCATCACTGACACCTTTTTTTTTTTTTGCCGCTTCTCACACTGCCTGAGGTTGCTAAGATCTGCCATCTTGCTGTGCAAAGTAATAAAATTCCACTGCAGATAAACTGATCTTCATTTCTTTCTGTACCTTGCTTGGTTTCATGAGATTGTCCCTTGTGACAATGAGCCTCATATTCCCATCTCATGCCTTGGTCCTACAAGACCCTCCCCCGTACCCTCTGAAATTTCCTCCAGTTTATCTTCATGCAAGCCCGCCTGGGTTCGGGCTGGTCCTTCCCTTCTGCGCTTCCTCATCTTTGTCTCTGCCATCTCTTAATCTCTTGTAAATTGTTTGTTAACTCCAGGCCCTATCTCTTCACCATTTCTTCATTTCTTCTTGTGGGGTGACTGCTCTATTCATTCTATTTTCTCCTGTTTCCTGAAGACCCCTTGAGCAGCCAGTGGATAACAGATGTGAAGAGCACTCATGGGTGCTACATACTCACTGGTGGCCCTGACATCCTCAGCACAAGACACCTACATTGCTAATGTCTCTACTGGCCTTTACAGCACAGCCAGAGGCACACTCTTGTTCTCTTAACATGCTGGACCTCTTCCTGGACATTTCAAGAGTGAAAGTGGCACAATTTGATGTTAAAAACTGCTTCGCCTGTGAGCGTCATATGACGCAAAGTTGGTTTCATACAAGAGAATTTAAATACCTTTACTTGAAAAATGAAAATGTGGAATTTGCAACAAAGTTATGAAAAAAATAGAGCGATAAAATCGTACTCCAGATGCTCTTTAGCTGTTCTAGTTTCTAAGGTAGCCTGTGAGGTTAACTGAATAGCCTCTGCAGCTTACCCGAGGCCAAGACCAAGAGAACATCTTCTTTCTGGTGCTGATGGTTGACAGAGCCACATGGAATGCCTGTGCTGGATGACCTGTTCTTTTCCACCCCAGAAACACAAGCTGACTTTTTTCCTCTTTCTTATTTACCCAAAGCAAATTTCATTTATCAGTGTTGGGAAATCACAGTGGTTTTTTTCTGTGGATGAAACTCTTTCTTTTGTCCTTTCTCATTATGTTCTTTTCACTAAAATTTCTACTTATATCCTAGTTATCACATTCTGACATTAGACTGGTTTTTACTGTTATGTTTTTCTGAATATACAGTAGTAAATACTGGAACTGAAATATCTAAAGCACAGACCTTTGATTAACTTCAAACTACTTATTGCTTCAAACTACTTATTGTTTTAAAGTAAAACATACTGTAACATATGATGAAATTGGGCTTAGGGAACTCAAAGAATGGCACATGCCTGCATGCAAACTTACTTCTGAAAGAAATCTCCTTTCTCCAAGTTGTCAGGTATTCAGATACAGATCCAGGCCCCAAAATAATATCATCAATTTTTTTTTATTTTTAAAAAGAAAAAAGTTTCCTATTTGATTTTTGACCCCATTTTATTCATTTTTTGAAACTTGCGTCTCTGCAAAAGTGAAGCACAGAGGTTTATTTTTAAATTACTTTTAAAAAAATGTCAAGATTAGGGTTTCAGACCATCAACTTTCAAATGAATTCCAGAATAAGCAGATATAATTATCTTGTTGAGGGACTAAAATGAAAATCCCTGCTTTTTCTACATTATCAAAATGAGTGTTTTGACATTATAATTTGTGTTGCTTTGGGAAGAAACCACCAATATATTATGAACTGCAAGAATTTGTTCAACATTTTATTATTTTATATCTGTATAAAAATGCCTCGTGAATGGAGGTATTTTAAAAATGTTAGTAAGTGAGATGGATACAGGCCGCTGAAGATGAATCTGTAGAATTATGTTGCACATAAACTTTGGCAATAGAGATTTTAGGCTAATTTGTTGACTAAAGTTACTGATTTGCTTTTTAACCAGTATATAGATATTGCACTGACACTCTTTGAAATGCTAATACTGTCTTCTGGGCCAGCATACTAAACCTGTTGCTGGGGCCAATGTATTCTCACTGCTCAGGGTTATGCTAGGAGCTATTGAAATTGTGGAATTTGATGGCATTGGCCATTCAAACTTCCACATTTCTCTTTGTGATAGCTCTGTGATTAGTCTGGGTTTGTGTAAGGGGAGGGTCTAGGAATGCACAGCATTGTCAAGTCACTATCAGCCACTGCAAAGGGATTCCTGCACTGCAGAAAAGCTGCTGACATCTGTGCATACACAGAGACCATAGCATGCTTCTGCAAGATCTCACAGCCTTATCTTGGAAGCCAGCTGCTGCAGTGCCAAGCAGATTTGGCTTCAGACAGAGCAGAATGGAGGAAATGAAAAAGAGTAGCTACTTGTGGATTCACTTTTCCTGGAACAACCTTATTAAGAACAGAGCCATTTCTGGTCCCAGATAACCAGCACTGTTCAGTAGAATTGCTTTGTAACAATTAGCACTATAGATGTTTATATGCAAATTTTTTTTGTGAATTAGATCTTTGGACATAGCTGAATTATGCAGTAATCTATACAGATGGATATTTATTTAGAATGTACCAAATACACTGGTGTGCTCTAAGTGTATTTCTGTCACAGATGGAGGGTTGCACTTCATAAGAGAGAAGTAACGGTATGTTAACTGATATAAACCAGTGTGATTTAACAAAGTTGGATTGTAAATACGACAGTAGTTTAACAAGATTTGGTGGTAAGGTACAGTTGATAGGGTCAGACAAAATGATCAGAGACACCCTCCCGCTGAGTTTTGAAGTCCAGAAAGGATCCCCTTGTTTTCTAAACCCCTTCTCAGAAAGGAGTTTAAGTGCAGCTGAATCCAGTTTAGTGCTAGACTTGGTCAACAGTTTATGTCTAAAGGATTATATGTGCACATTCAATCCTTTATATCACCTAGCTGAGATTTCAAAGTTTCAACATGCTTCTTCCCAAGTGTCTTACCGAGTTATCAGATGCAATAAAGGATTCTCTTTGACTTGAGAAGTAACCTTGTGTCTGCTCCAGGTGAGATCCTGGCATGCAGCCCACTTCTGTGCAGTAGGCCTCAATGGGTCCCACAATTTAAGGAGTAAGGTAATTGACGCATCTGCCTGTCAACTGCCAATGTTTCTTCCAAAGTTGGCTTGACTGAGACCTTGACCACTGTGGTTAGGTGGATGTGCTGTTCAAATTAGCCTTTGGCTATTGTGTTTTTACCTGTCTCCCCCAAAACCAGCTTGAGCTAGATAGAGCCCTTGTGACCAGACACACCATTACAACCAGCACTGGTGGTTACCACCTGAGCAGATTATGGGATATAATATAGGATATATACGGATATATATGGCAATGGGAAGGAGAAGCACACCATTACAATATCCTTTGCAAATCTTGAAGGCCACATCTCAGTGCTTCATTATTGTCTGAGCTGAGTGAGAAACTTGACTTACCATGTGGATTCAATGCCTTCCCAGCCTGCACAATGTGAGTGTCACCTTGTCCCATCCTGAAGGAATCCCGTTATGTCAAAAAGTGGGATGGGAGACTTGGATGTGTAAAGAATAAAGGCGTGGGGTCTATTTGTCAGACCTTCTTTATTTGAGACATGAAAGTACTCTCTGATGGGGGACAGAGACCATTAGTCATAATATGCGATTTTATTAAAACCACTCAAAGGGCATCGGACAAATGAAATAAAGAAGCAAATACAACAATTAGCAACAGATTTACAGAAGTTACGTAAATGGACATAAATGCCACAAGAAACAAAATCTCCAATAAGCGCAGGAAACTTTAAAGTGTTGGAAACATTTTCCTGGAAAGATGACAAACGGATGTTTCAGGCCTGGGTGTTGGTGGGCATGCCACACTTGTGTAGATCATGCGATTCAGCAGGGATTTTCTCATGGCCCTACATTTGTCCTACTTGGCTACACAGTGCTAACTCTCCACTTTGTCACTAACTGCACCTGTCAGGGCATCTTGGAAGTAAGTAACCTGGAACCAGGAATATTGATGAAAAGTATATTGGGAGGAGGCAGATGTTTTCGACTGGTAGATGCTCATTTTGTCCCACAATGTTCCCTTGACACATGGCCCAGTCCTGCTATACCTAGATGTCTGACTTCCCTCAGGAACTGAAAAGGGACTTTGACTACACTTCCCATTCCACTTCTTCATGTCTGCCTGCATTTCAGGTGGAATCCCACTTCCCTAAGGTTTACATAATAGTCTATCAAAATTTTGTTTCATTTTTGGTTTCCTTCTGCCAGCAATCTGTCATATAAACAAAGTAAAATAGTAATGCCATTAATTATAGTAATAGTAATGCCGGTGCCATTAAAGTAGCAATAATAGTTATCATTGGTCATTAGTTAGCTTTATCTTACCCCAAAGACAACAGGAAGACCACCTTTGGACAGAAAAAGTGATTGTAAAGATCTGCCAAATTGAAAAATGAGACATAAGGCAGTTATAAAAATCTAGTCCAGCATCTTTTCATCTAAGGTGGATGTACAACTGCTTAACAGAATCCCTCCAATTTATCAGTGAACAGAATACACAGTAAAATACAGGAGCAGATTAGGAACAGCATTTTATTTCCTTCCTTGCTAATTTTTAAGAACAAGTTAGACAAATATCTCTGAGAAACCAATAAGGTATAATTCATCCTTCTCCAGTACTGCAGAAATTATCTCAATGGTCTTGGGAGAGAGTATCCACATTTAATATTAGTATGAAATGTAACATCTAACACTAAAATGCTACAAGATTCAAAACATTTGGAATAATCACCTACGTTGGAAATTCTAAACTTTTGGTGTTTTCTCTCACTAATTCTTGGTTTTCTACAGTTCCAGGGCCTCCCAGTTTCTTGTCATGAATCAAAGGAACTTCTCTAAGGCAAAATTGCTCAACTATGAATCATTCTAATGAGATTGTTCACTAATACAGTCTCCACACCTTTTTGGTCATTTCTCCTTAGCATTCCTTCTTTCACGTACTCATCTTGTCTACAAGTATGATACTGTCACTCTTCACTTTTTTACAATTCTCTACTTTCTGTAGCTTTCCTTACGAAGAAGTTTTCCTATTTAACAGGTCTATGAAACTTTTTAGAGCTATATCCTGTTTCAGTTGTGCTTACCAAGGATAAAAAAAAATCTAATTGATCTAACATTTGAGTTTACTCCATTTATTAAAAAAAATTTGCATGTTTGAAAACAATGTCAAAGATGGGGAGTTGAGTAACCATTTCAAACCATGCATGGACGAGGGCTGTTTGCCAGCCCCGCTTCTATTAACTGTCCCAATGGACCTTAATGGGAGGTGGACTATATACACTACCCCATTGTGGCAAATAAAGTAAAATTTCACGTCAGAAGTAAACAGAAAAGGCTTCAGGAAGAACATTCAGATGTCTGAGAGAGAGACTGTATAATCATGTCTTCCCTAGCAGGTCTAATCCAGTACAGCACAAGGAGGCTTTTCAGTAGCCCATTATCTCCCCAGCTGAAGCTGATACTTCAAAACCAAACCTACTCATGTTCTATTGACTGCATTTTTCCCTACTTACCTGAATTCCCAGAGTCAGGCATTACTGTCAGGCAGTAAGGAAATATCATTTTGATAGCTGGCTTTTCCCCTTTCTGCCAGCAGTGCTGAGCAAAAAGCTCCATCTTTTTTTTTGCAGGAAAGCATCAGCTTCCTCTGTGGTTTGAGTCACAAACAGTTCCGACCCATATGCCATAGCTCTGGTTCAAATGCTGTAAATTTTTGCTGCTGGGATGCTGTTGCTCTTCGGAAAGTTGTGTAACTGTTATCCAAAATTGTACCTGGAAATAAAAGCAATATTTACTGAGAACCTTTCACAGATACCATAGCCTGTCTGAGGAATCCTAGCATAAAACAAAAGGATAATCTTTTCAGTGTTTTTGATGGAATGTAGTGGAACAAGATGAAAATTCATGACAGTGTGGCATCTCTATTGCCAGTAGCTATTAGCAAATAAGTCTCTGAGTTGATCAAACATAAAGTTACCTTCAGGCTAAGGACAAAGAGAAAAGAAAGAAATTTTCTTTACAATGCTTTTAAAATTTAAATTCAGTGTCGATTTAGTTTTGCAAGTCGCAAAAGCATGGGTTAGAAAATTACAAAGTTTTACGAAGGGATCAAGTTGCTCATTGCCCTTGTCTGGTTTTGGGGTTTTTCATAGTGTGAAGCCTAAGCATTTTGTCTACACACATTAATGGAATTTCTCAGAATTTACAGTGTGCAGCAAGAACATTTCTTTCATGACAATGGAATATTTAATTTAACTTCCAGGTCACTCTTAGTTTACTGAAATATAGGCACTTAGTAGGGCACAACTTCACAGACTGGAGAAGTAGTGTCAGATTAAGGCCTCAGACTCAGTGATCTGGGGGCCGTAATTATACCTGAATTGCCCATTACTCATTATTAGCATTTTTGGTTCTTTGGTGTTTTATCTATTTAGCATGTGTCAATGAAGACTGTTTGGTCTGATTGATGCTCTTTCTTATTAATATTTTCTAAATAGAAAATGCAAAACCTGTCCATGGAAGTCAAGTTTCTGTGCATGGCCGGGTGACCTGCTGTATATGGAGATCTACAGATGAAACCCCTCTCAGTTCATGCCTCTGCTACCACATACCTCAGTGGATGTGGAAACAGCAAGATAAACACAATAAAAAGCAAACCCCAAATATAAGTAAGCCTTGGCCCTTCACAGTATTGAAGCTTTGGGAAACTGAGAGCAGAAGACATAAAAGTGTCTTCTGACACACTATTCCCCATGTTTTGGTCATTACACAGCTTGCAGGAGACAGTCCTTGACTGTCAGTCTTGTCTACATACCAAAGTGAGACTGGAAGGAGTGTTCAGTGAGAAAACTTTCATTCACACTGAGCCTTACAGACAAAAAGTAACTCAACTAGCAGCAGCACTGAAGGAGTTAGGTTTCTTATACATTTGTCTCTAATGGATACAAGGGAGAGAGAAAAGAAACCCTGCAAATTTTCTGAGGTCTAATATTTGGTGGGCTGCTTTCATTTTCATGGCACCTTTTTCTCAGGAGATATACCAGTCATTTGATATTTCAAACCTCTTCAACCTTCTGGCATATTTGTTTGAGACTGATAAACAGGGTAAAAATTTACCAGGAAGGGTAAGGGCTATAGGGTACTTCTACAACGGCCCTTTCCACAAACACATGAAGGACATGATCTCACAATTCTCACACTATTAGGAAATCAGGCTAAAAATACCACACTTTTCCACAGAAATGGTAAGCTCTGCCCAGGACACAGCTGTCACTGGGATGAGAAGGGAGCAGAACAAAGAGGACATGGTGGGAAGACAGCATGAAACTTCCCCTGGCCTTGTTTACACCAGCACAATGTGCCCTCCAGTTACACCGGCATAACAGATGTTCCCTAAAATAAATGGGTTTCAGGAAAGGGATGGAGATTTTTAATAGGAGCAATGCATTTGGGAACTAGGCATGACTGTGGGACTGTGTCAGATTCTGTGTCTGGCTCCACGCCCAAGGCAAACCCACCTACTTCTCACTCAGTTTGTAGCTGTGACACCCATCCAGCTGTGGTGTGAGAGATCTTGCAGTGCACAACAACAACAGCTGATTCTGGTCAAGTGCTGTAGAGATTTTTGTCTCTGGCTCACTGGAATAGGGACGTCACGTTCCTGCTATACATCTTCTGAGGGTGAACTGGTGCTATGCCTCTGTGACAGGGGAAACAAACCACCATCACTCCTCTGCTCAGTCTGATAACCTTGTGTGGCAGCAAGTCAAGAAAAGAGAAACTACAACCAGCAGTAGACTTGCCTTGCCTTTCTCTGAAAGTGAGAAGAAACTGAGGAAGGAGGGACTGCACATCTTTCCTAAGGCACAGATGAGCTTCCTAGAAGGTGCCTGAGTTTGGTACAGAGCAGATTACAAGAGAAACCTGGAGAACATCCCCTCTGAGTGATGGCAGTTTGCACAAAGCTGAATAATATCTCAGAGAAGCAGAATTTATTCACAAAGAAAATATCTGCTTTTGCAGGAAAGTCACAGACAA
This sequence comes from Struthidea cinerea, assembly GCA_013397865.1. NCBI lineage: Eukaryota > Metazoa > Chordata > Aves > Passeriformes > Corcoracidae > Struthidea > Struthidea cinerea. The sequence continues at coordinate 109,288 of VZTI01004295.1, forward strand.
CTAAACTCAATGGAAGACAGAATTAATCTGCTGCAGGTTAAACCAAAGCCCAGAGCCATTTGAAGTATGAAAGGGTTGAATTGACATCAGGGGCTTATCGAGCAACGAATAGTTGCTTAATAATGAAGGCAAGAAACAAAAGCACCAGAAAGAGTTAGCCAGGAAATTTTTCTAGGAGTGTCTGCTATTTTTCTCCCCCATCACAGGTAAAATTACCTATTTGTAAATATTTATTTCATGAGTGGCACCTAGTTAATTTGATTAAAACCATTCCTAAAGTGCATCTGACTGGAAACTCAGTCAAAATTACAGTTACAGCTCTTGTAAAAGTTGAAGAATCTGTTGTGAAGAACAATCCTTGGAATTTGGTGACACTTTTCAAATACTTAAATAGCTATGTAGCTGACACTGAAACTTTCTTTTAGTGTTGAAAAAATCCTGGTAATAACTTTGTTAAAAAATAAAGGATGAAATAGACTTTTTACTTTAAACCAAACTAATGTTCACGTGAGATGTCTTTTTATTTGGGTCCCAAATCCTAGCAGCATTTAGCAATGAAGAAATTTTTTGCGATATTCACTTAGGCATGTTAGAGGTTTAACATATGGAGTTGTTGCTCTATTTAATCCCACAAAGGCACCAGCTCCCTGGCAGGATCTGCCACACTTCCATAGTATGGTCCAGCAATTCAGGTGTCATGACTATCCTTGCAGCCACAAAGGTATTGCTACTCTGCTTGGAAGAAACTATGAGCAATGAATGACGTTTTGCTCAGAGTACAAAGCTTTACATGACAAAAAGACAGCCTGTGGTGATGATGAGTTAATAACACTTGGTGAAGAGAGAAGTAATGGAACCAACATGTAATAATGACCCAAAACTGCATAGCAAGCCCCACTGCGTCTGGCTTTTGTCTGCTTGAAGAGAGCACATCCTTGGGCTCCTGATGGACTTTTTATGAAGTTAAATTCTTGGTTTCAACTTCTAAGATCCTTCATTAGCCATTATGTTCTCATGCCTCTGATTTCCTTCCCCTTTCCACTGTGTTGTATCAGCACCCACAGCCTCACATCCCTTTAATTACATTCCCTCACGATCATCTTATTGGTGTTACACATTTTGAAATTATTTTGTCCTTTCCTTCCTACAGACATATCAACACCAAAATGTACTTGAACCATCGTGGCAGATGCACACACACACACTAACATCACAACTTGTCTCTCCATGCTTCTTTTTGGTTTTTTTTTTCTGTATTTCCTTGGTGTCTGATCTCTCCACTGCTCTGCGGATGGATGTCTGGGTTTTGGAAAATACAAAGGGTGCAGAAAGACCACAGCTCTTGCTATAAAAATTTTGGAAATTTAATGGAAAAAAAATGGACTGAGCCCTCAAAGGAGCAATGGAGCCACCGTGTCCCTGTACCAGTACAGCACTCCAATCACTGAATATCTAAGTGCCCCAGTTAGGAGGCTTCCTTCACTCCTCCTAAAATCACCGGAGACACAAAAATACCTTTGCAAGCAGTGTTTCAGGACACATCCTGCTTTGAATTCCTCTTAATGAATCCATTTCTTTCCATCTGCTTTGTATGTGGCGGACAGGTTGGGGAGTTTAGCCCCCTAGTGATGATCTATATGTACTATATGAGCTTCGGGTCAGTAGATGGCAATCTTCTTGTCATCCTAACATTTCTGGGAGCTCATGGAGTCGGTTTCCTTTGCAGCCAGCAGAACTGGCTGGTCAAAAGAGGAAGGCATATTCATCCCACCAGTCACTAAGCTCCTAAGGATACTCTTCTGTTATTCTGTATTGCAGTTCATCCAGGTGCAAGTGGTGCCACATGTCCCCCTAAACCAGAAATACTCTGGGCACAGGAATATGCTGATTTTGAATGTTGTATAAGGTACAAATTACATAATACAAAACTACCACTAATAATAATAGCAAGAGCAGCATACTGTTCACATTATATCCCAGGATACCAAATACTGTGGTTACAAAAAAAGGAAGATCTGTTTTCTTGCTGATAAGAGCATTTAATTGAAGATGAAGGAAAGAATTGACAGGGTATGAAAAATCGAAGCGCAATAATAATTCTTTGTGATGTCTTTGTGGATGTAAAAAGTGTTGTGTAAACTAAGAATTTGCTATATTATAAGGCAATGGGTCAGAAAGGAACTCATGGAACAGTATTGCTGAAATTCAGAGAAAGTAGTAAAATTTTGAATTCCACGATGCTTTGATCTACCTCAAACCTTCTTCAATAATTGTGGATCCACATCACCCGAGACATATGGCAGGATTCAAGAAAGTGGAAGGTAATAAAATAATAATAATGCTTTCATCATGCTTGACTGAAAGCAGGAGGTAGACTGAAATCTTTTTATTTTTAATTGCCTTTTGATATTTAATTTGATTACTTGATCAAAAGATTCTGGGTTGACTCTGATAGTGCCATAACTTGGCTTTAAAAGTTCTTTGTATAGATGAGACTACTAAAAGAAAATATCACAGATAAGAGTGCATATATAAGAAGCTAGTTTTGGTACAGAGGTAGGGATGAAAATTACAGAACAAATTTATACGTGAATTTACAATGCCTGAGTTTTATTGCTTAGTTGCAGGTGATTTGAAGAAATTTTTTTCATTGCACAAATTAAGTTGGAAAAATGCTTCTGTCTGGGTTTTTTGCTCATTGTCATCACACCTCTCAGGCCCAGGGAAAGAATTTTGTCTTTACTGAACAGACTGCATTGGACTTTATACAAATGTAAAATTGATGTGGCTGGAAAAGTATGTTCTTTATTAGTGAGCTGAATTCACCTGCAGGAGCCATGGGATTAAAGGATCTATTTACTGTTAAGAAATAGATAAAATGAGATAAAACCCAGAAGTATTTCTGTGAAGCACATCCACCTACAGCTGGTCAGTGTTTTGTGATGGCTGCTTCCTCTTTGGAAAGTTCTGCTTTCAGTTTGGTTTCCCTGGGAACGATATGTAAGAAATATTCTCTGTTGGGCTGTCTAGAGGCTTGACTTATTCATCAAAATACCCATGATATTCTCTTGAGACTCAAATATAGTCATATCCAGAGATAGCTGATATCCACTGGCCTAGCTCATAGAAAGGCTTAATTTTAGCAAAAAAACAGCTGATCATGTTGCTCCGCCACTCAGATAGTTGTTTTTCTACTTGGTTTGTAATACAAAGTTATAACAGAGGTGTCCCAAAATTCTGTTTTCAAGATTAACTACTTCAGGAAGTGGGTGTTTTCCTCCCAAAACCAGATGACTTTTTTTAAAAAAACCCAAAAGAACCTGTTTATTTTAGCTTCTTTTGCCAAATGAAAACAAAAATCAACAACCCCAAAAAATCATTGCCGATAGACTAAACTTTTCTGTTCTAGCTTGAGTAAATATTTTTGATGTAAAAATAAGCAGAGACATAATTGCCTGACCTCAAAACTTTGTTAGAATACCTATGGAGAGGGTCATTTCTAAGGGCCTAGATAAAACTCTTCCATTAAAAAATACATTCATTTCTGATGCCATTTCTCTTTCAAGCAACCTTATAAGGTGTTATAAACTTATATATTACCTATAAAACCATATAAAGTCTGACTATTCAAGTTCATGGGGCTGATGTAACACCACTGATTCCCAGCCCTGTTTTGCTGTGGTGCACAATGGGTTCTAATCAGGTAATGCTACTAGCAAAGTGAGCTCCAATCTTGTCCATGAACTTGCCAGAGTTCAAAGTTCTCCGAGTAGAGGTTGGAGGTGATGAATGGTGAATGGTGCTCATGCTCACTAAATCTGTCACCGAACTGGCAATTTGCTTGGAACAAGAGTGTTAATTTTTTCTGTGAAATGGACGTCTGAACTGAAATGGCAAAATCTAACACTTCTAGATATTGGGCATCCTGAGGCCCACTGAAGTCCCTAGAAGTTCTGAGTGAGTCTTCTTGCAAGACATTGAAGGAAGATTATTGCAAAACCTATCGAAGTGTAAAGACTGTCACTGATTCCAGCTGGCATCAGATCAAGCTCAGAGTGAATGAGTATCAGAGAATGTCTACAAAGCCGTTTGCAGGCAGAATACAAGTTTTTCTGCCCAAGACTCGAGCCAGTTGGATGTATGACAGCCTTGAACTGGAAGCCATATTACTGCATTTACAGTGCTGAGCCCAAGCTAAAGCCCCTCGTGAAAGACAGAAAATATCAATTTGTGCTCAGCAGAGTGCTCTGTCCAAGGATGCGTAGCATGAATGCACATATGCTCAGAGCTCAAACAGAATGATTTCATGCTTGCCTGCAAAAGACCACGTACAAAAATGTCCTGAAAGGGGAGGACCATCTCAACGCTGACGTGAACCCTCACTCACTCTCCTGGACCCAGGGAAACTGAGGAAAACAGACAGACGGGCTCTTTCCTACCAATATTTTTCTACTTTGTTTCTTAGATGGAAAGAGATAGCAAGAGAGTTCTGTAGATGAAAAAAACCCCAATTAATTTAATTAAATTCCAAACCCACAAAATTATCAACTTTCACTGGCATGAGCTCTGCAAGCCCCCAAACAATACTTTAAAGTGTTTAATTTTTTCACATCAATTTTAATTAAGCTCTCATTAGGCTCTTGTGCCCCTAGAATTTGGCGAACAAAAGAAGCTGGCTTGCCCAGTGAGTTTCCCAAGCTTGCACGGCTCTATTCCTAAGGAGATTTATCGCATTTTTTTCCTCCTCTTGAAAGAACCTTACATGAACCAATTCAAATGAAAACCACATGGACTAAAAAAGACTTCATCATGCCAGATACCTTTTTATATCCAAAGCAGTGAACTTGTAGTCAGTTTGTCCTTTCATGTGTTGTTTTTTCTGGCTTTGGGACCTAAGAATGATTTTTTACTACGTGCAGTAGTAAAACAACATATTATGCAATTCTATTTTTCAGGGAGAACACTATGTAATTCATAGTCTTTGCAATGCCACATTTTCTGTTCAACAAATACAAAAAGTGGCTTCTCTTTCCCTTGTGGGCAGACATCTAGAAATTTGTGTTCAGCAAATGGTATTCCAACTTATTTATTTGGTGTTTTGGAGTTTTAACTATTTCAAAAGTGACTGCATAATGTAGCAATAAGCAGCTTCCAAACTGTATTTTTATCTCTGTCATTCAAAAACCTGGCACATAAGAGAGTTGATATCTTTTATCCTTTATTCCAGTCAAAAATTCAGGTGAAGGCACAACATACTATGACTAGCTTGCAGCCCAACAGATCTGATATATGAGGAAACTCTTTGCATAAAATGCACATGATGGATTAGCAGCTGTGTTGAAATAACTTGTTGGCAATGTACTCACTGGGATGATTTTGAAGATTATGCCATCTTCCAAGGAAAGCTTTCAGAACTCTCATATTTTCTGAAGCCAATCTCCGAAATAGTTAGTTAAAAGTACACTTTTTAAATTGATGCTTTTGGTTTTTAATTTGAAACAGTCATAATTCCAGAAGACTAGCCCTCTAACCCTTCTATGGATTTATGTGGTACCTAGTATCTCTTCTGCATGCAACTTGGTAGATGTGTGTTCACGATGGATACTTAGATATTGATTTTCCCAAACTCACAGCTAAAGAATAATCTTTAACGTGTAACTGGGAAAATTTTCCCAAAGAATTCAGTTGCCTAGAACTTAGAAATTTGTTAGAACTTTGAAATGTGCTGATAAGGAAGATATGATTAGACTAAAGTATGTCTTCTTCTCATGCTCAGCAGTCGTGCTCAAACGAAACACAGCTGAGCCTCCTCCAAGTAATGAAAATCCATTTGCAATCTTTCTAGACAAGTTCATGGAAGAATAATCCATTTTTTGCTATACAACAATACTAAATCAGGATCAGGAAACCTTTGGGTTCTGGCTTCTTGGAGGTTGGGAAGTGTTGCTGTACACTTGTCTTACTATTATAGTCTTCTTTACATGTCTAATATTTGTGTCATCGCCCTTCTGTTTAAAGTGTGGGTAGCTTTGAAAGGTAGGATCAAGACCCTAGAAATAGCTGGTGGAAGAAAAAGTCCAGAACTTCTGCAGACTGGTCAGGATTGAGAGGTAATGAGCAGTGATATTTGAGGTATTCACTGAAGATATGTCCATGCCTTCCCCTGGAAAGAAAAATACTAAAGCAGTCCTTCCCTCTGCATCTGGATATCCCTGCTCATCCCAATTGACCTCCAGTTCATCCCAACTGAGAGAGGCATCAGTGGCAAAAAAGATAATTATATAGAAAATAGAGCAGGCTGTATTGTAAAGCATGCAAAAAGGACACCATGAGACACTGTCACCCTCAGCCACCAGGTCAGCACTCCAGACACAGATGACCTTGGCTGCAAGAAAGCAATGTCTGTTGCAGTGGAGATTTTTCCAGATTATTTAGGGAGAGATGATCTATGATTTACTTATATGTGTCTGTTGGGACCAGAATATCTTCCTCCAATATGGTTCTGGAGATCCTGATGGTGTTAAAAACCATGAAAAGGACCAGTCAGTAAAGGTTAATGTGTGAGAAACAGAGCTCACAATTCCTGTAGCTTGCTGGCCATTTCCTCACAGCAGGAAGACTGCTGAAGAGGCTATGCCTTTGTCCTGTTTGTGGTCATGCATGGGTTTCCTTAGCCCCAAATGCATTGGAATAAATACCTTCTAGATTGAATCTACTGGATCTTGTACCAATTTGTACCTTCTAAGCAGACATATCACAGCTGTCAAGCTGGGCAGGGCTGTGCTCAGGCACAAGTAGGAGGGAGTGCTAAGCACACCACACCATGTGGCACAAAATGAATTTCTGGCCTGCCTTGTCTCTGCTTCTTTACTTTAAATAATGCTCTTGTGAAAAATTAGAAGATAAAGCATGAGAGGGGATATTACAAGAGATGGAAAATATGCTCTTAACTTTGCATTTTACTCTGGGTGGCCATAGTGCGAGAGAGTTTATGATGGAATTGAGCAACCTTTCCAGAAGACAAAGGGGTGTTTTGCAGTCCCGCTATTAATGAACTCAAATTCTTCTAGCTCTTTGCCCTAATCCCTCCAATTCAGATGATATTCATAACTTGTCTTGCAAGATCTTCCTTTCGGAGGGTTCCTCCACATCTGTTCTCCTTGAGGAATACTCCTTTTGGCTTGAGTTTCCAGTTGGAGCTTTGTCATCTTCCCCATAAGTATCAAGCCCCACAGACATCAGTGATACAAATTCCTGTGGCATTTAGTAATGGGGGAAGTGTCCTGACTATGTAGCCCAAGTGAAGAGAATGACTTAAGATGTGTCTCATTAAATGCTCCAAGAGAAAGCTGGTTTAAAAATCTTCTATACCATGCTTACACAAGGTAGGATGGCTCCTGGCATTGTATGAGACTTGAATTAATTGCTGCCTTTGAAAAATTTGATAAATGCAAATGCGTTAGACATTATCACTCACCCTTTGTACTGCAAGCATCATCTGCTACACTTTAGATCAGAGTGGAAACCAACTGAGTTCGGTTGGCTTTCACTGTTCAAACACACCAGGACAGGCAGACTAGGAAACAACCAAAAAGAAACAGAGGAACCAGTACCTCTTTACCTCCTCTCAGTACTGTTACACTTCTTGATATTGAAAGTCCTATATTCTTGTTTTAAATCTGTATATTACATCATCTCCACTGTAATGTATGCCTGTGATTTCAGGAGTAGAGGCAAGTTTTGAGCATCTTTTGCAGCAGGTTATTTACTCAGTGATATTTCCATGGTTTTGTGTTGCAAAGATATCCATACTCTTTCAGAAGCTTTCGGAAGTTAATCTGACTAAAAAACCAAGATGACTTCTGGTTGACCTCTACCTCTTCTGTCCACTATCTGTTTTGAACTCTCATAATTTGTAACATGTCCAGTATTTTGCCTAGACATGTGGTACAGTTCCTTTTTCCTAAGCTGAGTGCAATTTCTTGGATCAGACGGCTGCTGTGAAGTCTCTGTTAATTTCGCATTCACCTTCTGGAAATATTTGGCAATATTTAATTAAAATTTACTCTGAATACTCCTTTTTGCAAGACAGGCTACAAGAATGCTTTGTGGGTCAACCTGCATGAAAACAGACCAAATAATTTAATTTGGCAAAACAGAAAGATTTCATAGAAAGTTGGTTGCCTGCCTCTGCTTCAATGTACTGTATGTACTATGTTGCTGTTAGATGCTCAGTAAGCCATTTTACAAGTTTAATGCTACACTATCAGTTAAATGCTTTTCCCCCCTAGCTTTTGATCTTTTTTGGAACCTGTTTAAGGAAAAAAAATTAATTTCATCTTAAAGTAATTGAAAGGGATAGTCTGTGTCTTTTGGTAACCCTTTGGTTCAGTCTCAGTGGAAAAATACTGCAGATGGGAAGAGAACATTAGAGATACTATATGGCTGAGACAGTTCAGGATTTCTCCCTCCAGAACCTATTACATATTTGCCAAGGAACTCACTGCCACCTTTCAGTATCTCTTACTATCAATTTGAGAACTGTTTCAAGGCATCTCCCAGGCTGAGAATGATAGAGATGCTCTGCTCACTGGCAGCATTAAGAGACGATGTTCTTTGGCAGACACATCAACTTCCAGTATAAATCTGTGGACCAGGATAGACATGATGCCAGAGTAAAGAGGCTTTCCCACCATCTGGGAAAACCTGTTACTCTGCCATTCTTGGTACAGCTGGATTTTAAGTCCATCCCTACTTCTTTAGGAAGCTGAAAGAAACAGAGACAAGGGCAAATAAATCATTGCCTAGACTGAAGGGCATTTCTCAGGGTGACTGGGCTCAGCAGATCACCTCACCAATGCCCCAGCCTGAAATATGCAGACAGTTTTTATAGCTGTTGTCCAACGGCTGCACCAAGAGAGGGACAAGAGTAATTCCAGACTAGAAATTTTCAAGGGCTGCCATGTAAAGGACACGGTAAACTTTTTCCACCAACAGATACAGAAAAACTTGCAGATAAAACAGATGGTTTTTATTTGCCCAGTATACCCTGCACAAACTGAGTTCATTCTGAACCATCTGACCCCTTAAGGTGGCTAGAGGGAATAATTTCATTGTGCAAATTCCTTGTTAAAGCTTTGCAGTTAAATTTTGTGTGTGAAATAAGAGTACATCTGTGTTTAATTCTGCAAGTTTGCCATACATCATAACCTCAGAAGAACCCCTCAAGATCATGCAAATTAAAAGCAAGTATGCAGATGATTTGCATACATGTTTTTCTGGGTTAGACATTACATCGGAATGCATTGGCAATGAGTGGCTGTGACTGATGTAACAGAGCATTATATTTAACGTGCTGCATTATACAGTTTTATGCACAGTAATGTAATAATTAGTTTGTCAAGATATCACGCTCAGTTCAAATTTAAATAGTGTTGCTCTCTGCTGGCTAGTCTTGTGAACTACATATTTGTTAATGTGAAAACTGCCCATTAAATTGTTCTCAGAGGCAGAATTTCAGGTGCCATTCCACCAGCTGCTATCCAAGCAGAGTGATTTTGTGAGAATTAAGGAAGTACATGCAACAACAAATCACTTTGATCACATTCACTCTTTTCTCTGGCAGATGTTATTAAAAACAGCCTTAAAGAATTAGCTCTTATTCTACAGAATTTCTGTGAGGGTTCTCATTAACCCATCTTGTATTTTCACATTTGATCATTCTTCATATTCTTTTCTATTCCCTCTTCCTCCTAAATTTCCCATCTCCTGAACAAATATTGTGAAGAGCAATATTAAAGGATGCTTCTCCTACTTTTACAAAAAAAGTAGCAGCCCGAACTGCATTTTCTGAAGAAAAGGAACTAGTCAGCACGTTAAGCAAGCTCTGATTTTTCCACTTGGACTGAAAATTTAGGAGGATTTTTTTCTGTGGTTTCTTTACCAAAACCTGACTGAGATCTAGAATACTTGTGTGCAGTGCCTAGGTATTCATATTTGCAGGTACAATCCTATGTGCTCGGTGAACTGCAAAGTTTAGGAAAAAATCAGGTCTTTTAGTAGCAAGGAAGGATTTTGGTTTGCCCTTGAGCATCTAAATTAACTTTAATCACCGCTGACCAAGTCATTGACATCTTGTTTTTCTTATACACAGGTGAGGAGCCTGGAGAGAAGACAAGGTAATGAGACCATGCAAACCATTCTGTAGCACAGAGCAAAGAGTGATTATCTTTTTCTCTGGCCCTCTATCATAACAAGTGCACAAGAGAACAAGTGGAAAAAATTAAAATTCATCAAGAAGTGTGCATGTTATTCACACTGATCATAATGTTTAATCTGGTAATCTTGCAAGTTTTGCTGATTCTGCTCTTAGAAGTACAAGCTCTGAGAGATATCACCTTTAAGTTATTTTCATCCCACTTAGCCAGGATATGTATCATAACTCACTTTACTGTATGTATCATTTGTTGACTGTATAAAATGAATACCTGACAGTTATCCTAGAAAGTTGTTAGATGATTATAGATAAAGCAAAATTTTCAGCATAATTATTGAATAAAGTTTACGTGGGATTTTTTAAATTGTGAATTCTATAATTTCCTTCAATTCTACATTTTAAATTCAAATTTTATGATCTATGGCACAAGTCTTTCCCTGGTTTATGTCTTCAAGTACCAAGAACATTACAATCCAGATCTTTCATATCTGATCCTACTTATGACACTAGCAAAAGCTCCTTGCTGTGTTTACTTAATCACAGATGTGCATTGTAGGAATTTGAAGAGCTCTTCAAATACCTCTTGGTCTATTTCTCCTTCCAAACAAACAATCCCTGCAAGTCTTCTGATTTTAATTTTAATTATACACATCAGTTGCTGCCATAAAACAAGTTAGTCTCGGCCCTGATGTTATAGGTTGTCAGGAAATATTTTATATGGAGAAACAATGAACAATGAATATATGATATAACTTGTGGAAAAGTTGTGCTCCTGCAGTTTTCACTCAGACATTATTTCCACTTATTATGGTCTTTGCTGCCAGTGTTTTCCAAAATGTCAAAATCAGAACTCAAGAAGAAAATATGACTGAGGGACAACATGTACTCATAGAAGCCTGAGGGTTTATTTTGGGCTGTAAAATAGGGACACTTTAGCAAAATTTCAGTACATAATATTATGTGACAAATCTCAAACCAGGACAGGGAGTGTGCCACATAATTTTACTTTAGTACCAATGAAAAGTAGTTTAAAGGGAATGTTGAAAGACTAAGGTTGTCCAGAAAAGATTGTAGGGGTGAGAGATATCCAGTTTTTTCCCCTTTACAGCAATCAAATAGTAAATGTGATTTTTTTTTTTTTTTTTGGTAAACATAGCTAACTCCACTATTCCAATTCAAGAGTGTTACATTTGAATAAGATAGTCTATGTTGGTCATTTCACCAGGGTTCCTGACTAACATGTCGGAGCCACTGGTGTACCATGGCTTTTTCTGCTCACTGGCTACTGCCTGGGGGCAGCAGTGGTTCTCTGCAGTCATCATCTGCCTTTCAAACTTTTATACAGCTTTAAACTTTTTTAAGGCAGCTGGAGACATTTTTGTTCTTTAAGGTCAACCCAATGTAAAAAATGAGAGCACAGAGGAGAAAATGCATCTTTACCACACAGAAAAATCTACATCTTCACTATAACAAGGCAGGCTTTGCCTTTACCCAGAAAGGATTTTGCTTCTGAAGAGGTCTTGAAATCCTTCTTTTGATAACTAGCTAATTCTTATCTGCATTAAAAAAAGCCCCAAACCAAACCTAACAAAAACCACAGACAAACAAACAAACAAACATAATCCCCCACCAAACACATTAATGTAAGGAACACTACAATTTGACTGTGATATAGTTTCATATAAATATGTTGAACTGAATTGATGGAAAGGGAAATGAACAATAGCCCTTCTTTCTTAAATAGAGCTACTTATTACCATGAGAAAACTAGTTAACAGGAAACTAAAAAGGAGCAGCTAGAAGGACAATTTTTTTGTAGCTCGCATGGAGAAAGTTTAAAACCACCACATCAGAGGATTGCAGCTAATGAACAGTGCTAATTGAACAGAACCATTCAGTGAAAACAGAACCATTCAATGAAAATCCAACCACAAAATAAAAAGGATTCAGCTTCATGAAACTGCCAAATTAAAGAAGAAAGTCGCTCTTAAAAATACATCCTCCGAAATAGGTGGAAGTCATATATAGTTGGGGGAAATAGAAAAGGGCATAAATGCTACCAAAGGAAGAGAAAAGAATACTAAAGATGGAAAAAAAATTGTAAAATTTTGGGAACTTGTGAAGAGGCAATCTGCCAGAATTTATTTTGTTCACAAATGATCAAGATGCAACACGAACATTTAAGCAGGATGAAGGCATAGTAGGAAAGTAATCTGAAATCTTGGCATTGTCTTCCGTGATAGAGGAACTGTTTTGGAGGATTGTTGAGAGCAGACAAGATATCAATATGCTGCTTTGAATGCTGCATATTTTGAATAGAGTGTGTAGATCTGGTCATTCCATACAGTGGAACTGGAACTAAAGTAGGTAAAGTAGCTCTAGGAAAGGTATAGAGAAGAACAAGGATAACCAGAAATTTTAAACAACTTCTACATAAATCAACAATGAAGAAAGGACTTTTCAACTTGGAAAGATCTATAAAAATATGAAGACTGAAGTAATAGATAGGAAAACTGTTGAGCCTTTCCCTCCATATACAAGTGGGGAGACGTGGAAGTTTCAAAGCAATAAAAATAAAAGTACCTTTCACAAACTTAAATATTTACATGACACAACTCATTGGCAGATTATGTTGAGGGGACAACAATTCTATGTAGATTCAAAAACAAGTAAACAAAATTAGCAAAGAAATAAACAGATTCACAGGGCATACACTAATTAAACATGTCAGTCTGGATCAAAACATCAGTTCAGGAAGTCCATGAACTTAAAGAAGTAGGGAAAGTATAGCAGGGGAAATACAAAAACTAGAGTATATTAATAACTGAAACAGTTTATAAAACCACTTTTTATGTTCCTTTATCAAATTGTCCATTTCTTTATCATTAACGTCAGCAGAACTCTTAGAGATCAACACTGCTGTTCTCCTGTATATTTGTTGTTCAATACGAACACCAGGAAAAAATTTGGTGGCTATGCAGAATTTTTGTGGATGTTAACAAGCTTGGAATGTTTGATAGTGAATTAGACACTGATAGGTTTCCTGTCCTTCACCCCTTCCTTTCTCCTTGTCTTCCACATTTTGCCAAAAAGAGAGATTTCATTTCTTGAAAATGAAAGATGATGCTTCATTTAACCCCAGATTTTGACTTGTTCTTTGCTTTCTTCTGTAGTTTTTTTTTTATTTAAATGTGCGTTTTCTCTTAAATTTCTGTTTCCTACATCATTCAGTTTGTTTCCCTGCATAGAAGGCTTGCTTTGGAATCTAGCTGAGGTAGCCTGCTACAGCCTCTTCCAGCAGGCACATGGAGCCATCCCCGATATATTATGGTCAATACCAATAGATCTATTGCTGCCTCAGTGCAGACCTTGCACAGTGACCTGTTTTTCTCTGTTAACCTACATGTAGCTGGATCAGTTCTGCATCTGAAGAAACATGGTCTTGTGCTCATAAAATAAGACAGATTATCTTTTATATCTTTGGAGTGCTCACTGCCTGACAGACTTTGCCTCAGACCCAGACTACAAAAACTTATGTAATCAAAGGGAAGCAGAGAGCCCTCCACCTAGGAGGTGGAATGTGTACCTTCCCATCAACACTAAGCCTTTTCCACCTCCTCCTCCTGCCTCCGTATCCTTTGCTTTGGCTGGGTTTGAAATGCTGCTTGACAGTCACCACTGCATTTTCTGGCCCAGCCTTGTAAATTCAGGCACTTATGACATTGGGCCATTTTATGCTGACAACCTGATGTAAGATGAGCTCCTCCACATGGAAACAACCCTCAGGAGAGCAAGTTCCTTCCAGCTGGCTTCATATTTTGTTTACTGAAGCAGTTTGATTGTCTCTGAGTTATACTCGCATATCTTGTAATTTTTCAGTACTGCTTCTATTACTTTTGGTAATTTCAAAGTTTTGGGCCAGGTTAAATTCTCCTCTGCCAACAACCATCCTTTGAATTCTCTCCTTATTAATATCATAAACCAATTTATATTATAGCATTCCCTCTAGAATATTTCCAAATGAACAACATTCAGTTTGCCTTCTTTCTACCACACAGAGCTGCAGTTTCTTCTTGTGTCTCAAATTGTTATGAAATTTATCACATTCTACAGAAACACTTAGCTTTTGTGAGTGAACTTTTAAGATCTTTTGTAACTCTTCTAAATTATTACCGAAGAAAATGGGACTGGAATAAATCTTGTCCTGGAGCATCCTTCTGTCCCAAGACAAGAGGAGTTCTACCTGACTGAGCTGTTGTTTTTCTGAGACTGTAACAAACTGAGTAGGAGGAAGTTTTATAATGCCATTGATTAAAAGTTTTTCTTTATCTTCTATTCTTGTCTACAAGAATAGGGAGATCCCAGCTTGCATAAATTGCTGCCAGCCCTTATTTGATTCATTGCCTGTGTTCAATCTTCCTGAAAAAATTGCTGTTACGATTATTACTTCCCCTACCCATACCGATTTTGAAATGGGATCAAGTGGCTGCAGTCCAGAACCTATTTCCTCCTACAGCTGAGCTGGTGGGCAACAGCTGGGTGCTCCTTTGCTTACCTGTCGAAACAAGTTTGTTGCTCTGAATCCCGACTGTTTCTTGGTGCTTACTGCAGAATTCTTGTGCCTTTCAGGCAGAGCTCTGAGCCTGGTGCTTCAGAATGTCTTTCTCTTGGCAACTCTTCTCTCTTGTTTCAGGAAGGTAAAGCTCTCTTTAGTCATAAAGGGGACAGATGCAGCTGGGACAGAAGCTCTGGAGCCCCAGTGGGTCTAACACCTAACTATTTTGCCCAAGTTGGGTGCCTATAACAGTTTCAAAAAACAGCACTAAGGCCCTTAGTACTTCTAGTCTCTGTGCTATTGGAAGCAGACTGTGTATTTGGCTGGATAATTTTTGTATCTCATTTGGCCTTGTCTTTTTCAGCCTCTTTGTTACTCAGAGAGACTTTAGCAAGGTTTTTGTATCTGGTCTCACAGATGTAACACAGAGCTCAAGGGAGATGACATATTTTGGATCTGGTTTAGACTTGGCTTCTCAGGGAAACATTTACTGTTATGATTTTACTTTGCAACTCAATATCATTTTTACATTCAGATCTGAACTCTGCAAATGTTAAGGAGCAAAGCTTTCTGACTTACCCAAGAGGTGCAACATAATTTTATGAACATTGAAGGTAAAGAATGAAGTAGTGAAAATAATCAAGTGACAAAGTCCATCCTAACCTGGATTCTCTCTGCTGATTAAATCACTAGACAAAGTCCATCTCTTTCACTCTATAAGTACCTTCCAGCCATCTGAAAAAAATTCTAGCATGTTATGCAGACTGCAGGAGAGAGGAGGGCAGATGTACTGCAAAATCTCTGTGGTTTGGATAGATGAGCCTTTGCCTTCTTAACAGTGCTCACAAAGATCTTCTATTCTGTACTG
This sequence comes from Struthidea cinerea, assembly GCA_013397865.1. Taxonomy (NCBI): domain Eukaryota; kingdom Metazoa; phylum Chordata; class Aves; order Passeriformes; family Corcoracidae; genus Struthidea; species Struthidea cinerea. Next base: position 124,927 of record VZTI01004295.1, read on the forward strand.
TACCACTTTTTACTGCTGCACATGGAGTGTACATGCTAGATTAAATAAGAACTAAATAAAATGTCCATCTTATGATCTGGCTGCCTTACAGTTGTCCACCTTACGTGCCACTTGTAGGTCTTATTTTTAATGTATGTTATTGTTGAAAAAACAGAGTCTATAAAAGAATGATGTTAGTTTTGTACAATATCTTCATCAATGATCTGAGGAAGGATATACCCACGGAAATTTGCATGCTTGCACCTGACATTAAACTTTTTTTTCAGATCATCAGATCTGAAAAAATAGCATAGGTTCTACCTCCCTGGTTGTGAAGAAGACCAGAAAGACCTCACCAAACTGAGAGAATGGGCAGGTAGGAGGAGGTGGTTTTCAACTCAGCAGTGTTGAAAACATCAGGTTAGCCATCAAAGGAACATCAGTCTAGCCCACATTCACCTTATGCTGAGCTTTGAACAGGCACATGCAAGTCTTGCCCCCTCCTGGTGCTGTATCAGCTTTGCTGATCTGAGGGATGGAAGGACAGATTCTCCCGACCCTATATCACTTACTGAGCAGCTAGTGGAACCCCATTTAGGCTTTCTTCCTGGGATGATGTAGCACAAGAGATTGAAGTCCAGCCGACACAAAGACTTGATGTATCTTCTCCTCATATATCCTGCCATGTCCACACTGCGCAGTTTTACCATTATCCTTTATTGCTGTAGGAGAATGGACAGGTGTTGCACAGACTGGGTTGATTCATCTTCCCTTACAAATATTATTGTAGAGCCCTAAACCCAGTCACGTGTCTATGTAGTGTACAACATAGCATAAAAGTACACCAGAAAAGACTGAATTTTAGACTGCTTACAGAGTTACAAAATGTCAGACAAAAAAATAAGAGATGCTGTATTACAAGAAAGAGATGTACTAAAAACACATTTCCCTCTTTTGACAGACAGACAGACAACAGTAAAATCATCAGAGACTGTTGACAGTTCCTGTTGTTCATAATAATGACAGTGATCTTATTTTATTCTATTGCCTCGTCCCTCAGGTTCTAATAGATCTTTGAATATAAATTCAAATGACTTACCAGATGATGTTAGTAGATTGTTTGATGTTGTTAGCAAGTTATTTTTTTACCTTGTAAATAATGTACTCTCTTTTTCCATGCCCCCTGTATGAGATCAACTCATAGTGCAATTTGCTTAACTTTTTCCTTGGATGGCTGATAGCAATCAGGCACTTTGAACAATCTATGTAGGTCATTGCAAAGCTAATTAATCCTGCTTTTCAGGCTGAAAATTATTTTCAAGGAAATATGTTCTAAAACAGCTGTCCCAATGATTTTAATAGGTTGTAATGATATGCACATTTAGTGCCTTACCAGTATTTCTAGAAAATAAAATTGATTGCGATTCATTGACAAGACTGAAACAGAAAGCTGAGGGTTACAATTCTGGCTATTTATTTCCTAAGCAAAGGAAGGAAAATTGCAAAGCTAATCAGTTTCTGAATGATCAGTATAAAAGAAAACCAGCAATACAAGGGAGCAAAGGATGATAACTGGATTGGTATTTTCTTCCAAGAGGAAAGCATTTGAACCTTAGAATCTTAAGGAGGAATTATGTCAATGCAGTACCTTTGCCAGGCTCAACACGGGAGATTCTTCATCTATCAAATGCTTTTCTTGGTGTATCTGACTAAATTTTAAAGGTCTGTGGATTCAGAAAGCTATAGAGCTTGTGCTGGGTTTTTGGTTTTATGCCAGTACTGGATCACCATTTTTAAATTTCATTTTTCAGTGAAGATCCTTTTTTTTCCTCAAAGCATTGGGCAGGGTGGCAAAAGAGGAAATAATCAGCGCACTTCCTCACATGGTTGCTGCAAAAGTCTCTCCCTCTGTCTGCTAAGATGACAATGGCAGCCTTGCCAAACTTCTGTTTACCCAGTGTTGGTTGCAGTTGCTTGTTGATATAAGACAGTTAATAGCCAAATTTCATGTATGCAACAGCAGCAAGCAGCTTACCTGATACAATTCACTTGGCTTATCTTTTAGCAGATGCATCAGGGAGAGCAATCAAAGCATTAAACGTGGTCGTCAGCACATTAATAGATTAGACAACCATCCTAGGAACCAAGATATCATTCAATCTGCATCCAACACAGTACCTCAAATAGTTCTTGGAGGCTGTGTTTCTCGAATTGTGCTTTATGCATCACTGGTAGAGTTTAATACATTGGTCTGTGAAATTTGAAAGAAACCACACATATTCCCTGTACTTCCAAGAAAACAGACTTTCATTTCGTAATAAATGAACAGCCTAATTTTAAATTGCTTGTAAAGGAAGACAATTGTGGGAACACTGTAGAGATGGTCTGTGTTTTTCTTTTCCTGAAAACATCCTTACAGTCATTCAATTAAATGAACTTAAGAAACACTGGCCTACAGAGTGGATCTTTAGAATCAAGCTGTCAGCAGGAATTACAACACCTGGAAATAAAAGATGTATGTTTCTAGGTCAGACTGTCTGCGGTGTTGGATTTGCAGATGAAAAATGAGTGTAAAGAGATCTTATATAACGAATGAAACATATCTTTCCTGTCTTCTGACAGTGACTACCCCCAAAATGTTTGTTGGGGTTATGTTCCAAGATCATAGGTAAATCCAGTTCTGAATCCATTCCTTCCTTCTGTCTTCACAAAATTGGCAAGGGGAGAGGAAGGGAAATAAAATTCAGGGCTATTTCAAGTATCTGGCATCACTAAACAACTTGAGATTTGATCACATTTTCCTTGAACTTTAATTTTCACAATTTGAACTGATAAAAGTTTGATTTCACTAGATAATTTTAGGAATTAAATGAATCTTCTTATCAAAGTGTTTCATATATGAACAGATGTCCCAATCTTGATTGGAAAAACAACACTGGGGGTTGTATAATCAGACAGTACTGGACTCTGCCCTTGCTTCCCCATCTCCGATTCTGAGCCCTCAATTCTCCTTCTCCAGAGCACAATCCTGACGGACACGTTCATGCTGTAGTAGTTCCCTTTCAGGTGCTATGAGTGCTGGTCCCCCTCCACACTCAGCCCTGATGACTGGTGCTTCTGATGAAGATGAAACCACATAAAGGGGCTTCTGTATGTTCACAGCTCTCCTCAGGCTAAATGTCGGCATGCCTGCCTACATTCCTAAAACCCTCAGAAATGTGAATCCAGTTTTCATGGTGTCATCCAACCTGTACTTACAATTAAAGGTCTAAGCCCATGAGACAGACAGGATTTGAGACAGCTGCAGATGTTTCACCTTTTCTAGACAGGTTTATCCTGTCTGCCAGGTCACAAACTGGCATTGCACCTCTGCCATTTGCTCACTGTTTTGGGTGCTTCAGAGCCCCAGATTTGAAGGGATGCATGATTGTGTTTCTTCTTAGACTTGTGTCAGGTGACATAAGTGGTCTGAACATTTGATCCACAATTTATGAGACTTCATTAAATGCAAGAAGTGTTAATCAAGGAGGGGGAAAAACCTCTAATAAGCTTTTCAGCATTGCTAATTTGCACAGATGGTTGAATTGGAGGAAATGCAGAAAGAAAAGATAGTTCCTGAACATAATTTGAAACCAATTTTTCACCCAAATAGAAATAACTTTGTGAAGCAGCCAAATACAAAAGTTTGCTGAGGCAGCAGCACAGAGGCCAGGTTCAGGCAGTAAACAATTGGGCGCCATCGTGATGGCAACACACTATTAAGAAACACCCCAAGACAGATAATGAAAGAGTTTGAAAGAAACAAACATAAAAAGCAGCTTTGTAACTCATATCTCTACCTTCTCCACCCAGCAGAACCTTGGATTCAGTTTCTAGTGCACTGTGTTTCAAACAGATGCTAGTGGTGAGCATACCATACTCTCATAAGCAGGACAGAGACAACATAAATCACTTACCCCCCTAAAATATGTATGGTCCCTGAAAAACTACAGGCTGTTTGAAGGGCTACAATTATGTCTATTGAAATAAGTGATATCCAGGCATGGGAAGGCTCCTAACTCTATTATAAATAGATCAATCTTGTTTTCTTCTATCATAAGAGTGGTGAAAGGAATAGGATAAGGTACACGTCTGTAAAACTACTGCAAAACCAATTTTTGTCAACTGTAAACACATGTTCACTACTACAATTAGAAATGTAAGAATGAAAAAGTCTTCCTAGTCTCAGATATTGTCCTTGTGCTAACCCAAGTGGCCATGTCTTAAGTGGTGCCAAAAGCTGGTCTATCTACATCTAGAAAATAGTTTGGGATTTTTTTCCTGCTTTGTGCCTCTCTGACAGCATTAGAACATACATATGAATTATAGAAAATAATATTCCCTTCTAATTAAAAATCATTTAAGGTTGCCTCAGGTGGTTATTGATTCAGAAGTTTTTTGTCTCTGTTGAGGAAGATGCGGACGGATTTCTGCAGTGGCCTAACAAGCAGGAGAAGTGGACTTTGCAAAAAGGATACAGAATTCTTAAGCTGCAATCACAAAGTAGCTGCAGTTTGAGTTTGTGGCGTTAGTAAGGGATTACAATCAGTTCTTAAAGCTTTAAGATTAATATATGGTTTAGTTAATATTCCAATATCAGTACACTTGGTTATACATGGATTTATGTGCAAACACACACAATCTTGTAACTGCACTATAAATAATTGATTCATGCATTGAGCTTTTTAATCATAGGAACTAGTGATAATTGCAAGCATCCTGAAGCATATGCCAGCATAATTCCATTGTAATCTTAGGAAGGTAAGTCTTGCCTTTTGCAAAGGCGGTAGAAAAATTCCCAATGCCTTCCCTAAGTTAGAGTTTGCTTTAATATAAAAAAATGATTAGTGACAAGCTAGTAATTGTTTTTTATCTGTTAAGTGGGACTGTTTAGTTTAACAGGACACACAATAATGTGCTTAGCAAAAGCTCCTTCCATGCTTTTGGTGTATTCCTGGAGCAGAGACCTGGAAAGTGTAGGTCAGATACCCCATTGTGTGAATGAGCTCTTAGTCTGGGAACAGGACAGACATTTTCTGCTTCTTTAATGTGACACTTGGAACATGCTTTAAAGGGATACTGAAACAGAAAATGGGAGTCCATTGTGTAGGTGAGAAAAAGCAGAGAATTACAAATGTGGTGAATGATAAAGGAGATTTTGGTGTAGGTAGAAGCCAGGCAATGTATGTGACTGGCTACTTCTGTTTTTCTATTTCTTCCCTACCTACTGAGAAGCTGGACCATATCTCAGTATAGACCATCTTTTCTCTCCTTCAAAGTTATGTAAAAAGTTTTTATGTCACGGAAATTATTGTAGCTATACATTTAATGTACTTTTAACTTAAGGTGGTACTATTTGCAGAGAGAAGAAGGAATTAAAAGTTACAAATAGTGAGCAAGCATCCCATGGGCAATTCCAATATCCCTATTGCAATGAATAATTTGAGCAATTGGACTGTTTGCAGAAACATTATTTTTTTAAGTAGGTATTAGAAAATGTCCATGGAAAATGAGTCAGAAGAGTCATTATCTTCACCACAGACTCCCCTTACAGAATTAGTTTCAGCTTTCTGAGAGCAAAAAAAGGCCATGTGACTTAGTCATCCTACAAAAATTACTGAAGAAACTAGATTTTAAATACTGATATCACACACTGAATCGTTAGTGAGCAATCTATAAAACAAAATAGGTCTGGGAATGCTTGCAGGCACTGTAATTCAACCCACACTTTTTATTCTCTCCATCGCTTTTATTCTTTTATTGCATTATATTAAACTGAATGGATAATTTAGGCAATTAAAAGGCAAAATAATTTTCCTGGCCTAAGAAATTACGTTGGTTTCATTAGGCTTGTTAAATTTTATGTCAAAATTCAGTTTTTTAGTGTTAGTGTAATATAGAAAGGGTTACATGGATTAGAAGGGCTAACATAAAATCTCCAAAAGATTAAAATATTTACTACTTGACAAAGGCATACATAATCAAGCCGGCACCTCCTTACTACAAATGCATGTTTGAAAGTTTAGGTTTGGAAAGGTTTTAAAGGATTACTTTTATTAAAATATCTCAGGTTGCTAGAAATAGACCTCATGGTAGACAAACAGTAAACAAGGTCACATACTTCCTACCTGTTGAATAGGGAAAATCATGCCAGGTTTCTTTGCCAAAAATCCCCTTTTGTGCCTTTGTTCTAAATAAACCCAAGGCAGCTCATTGCCAGAGCCTCTCTGCTTCCTGCACCCCCTCCCACTCCAGGCTTAAGATTCCATTTCTAGAAGCAACAGATAATTGGGGATCTTTTGAAATCAAGACTTGAGTTTTCTATTTTTAGCCACGCTAATAAGGATGAACTGAAATTCTTTCCAGAATTTCACCTCTTCAGCTTAGGAACGAGTAATCAAAATTTGTAATAACGCCTTGGTTTGTGTTTTATGTTAATGGCTGAAGTGCCTCAACAGCCTTGGGAAAGGAACAGCTTGCTTGTCTAATTGAAGCTGGCAATATTTCCACGTCTTATTTCAGCTGGTAGGTACTGTAGCAACCAAGGTCATGTAAGAAAATTTCAGCATATGGTAACAGCTGTGCCTGTGATTGCAATATTTTCTGCAGATGGTTTATTCATCATTAGATAACAGTCATGATTATTGAGGGACTAATTGGATTTTCAAACAGCTAATCTTAGAGGATGGAAGAATTACAATAGAAAAGTTTGGTGTAGCTTAGGGAGTCTCTTTGTTCAGCTCCTTGCCAACTCTCAAGCTTTTCTTTAATGTAAGAAGATATTTCCTTTCTTTATTTGCTTTCTGCCAAACAGTTTCATCACCTGCTAGAGAAGCAGTCTCCCTCAGATCTTTTAAATACTAATGTCATCTTTCTGCCAAGTATGGTACCACCACCAAAAATCTGAATTTTGTTTATGCCATTTAAATGCCTGGTATGCTGTACAGCTCAGCATGTCAGAGTCCTTACTTAGGGCAGCCTTGCACGTGTTTGTACAAGGTCAAGGAGATCTGATTAGCAAGTTAATGAATCACAGTACATAGAGAACCAAGCATTGTTCTTTCAATCATCAACGAGACACCTTTTCCAAATCACAGCCCTGAACATGCTTCTGTCCAAAAAAACTAGAAAAAATCCAGAGTTATGAGACTGATGCAGATTGTGAGGATCCCAGAGTTATCAGAGGTGGGGGTTATGGTATGAGAAGTCAGGCACAGAGGTAGTTGGCATGAATGAGTGTTTTAAGATCAAACAGAAGTGTTCTTCTCATCATGTGACCAAAATTCCTTCCTGGAAGATGGAAAACCAAAATAAGTATCTTAAAATGCTTTTATGTTTTGTCAAGTCAGGGCCATATGACTCTTATATTGATTTAGAAGGAATATTTGAAGACCAAAGTACTACACAGAAGCATAGGTGACATAATCCATTCCTTAGAGGATATGTCTTGGACTCTAATACCAGCATTTTGTCTAATAACAGCAACAGCAGTAGGATCAGGATGTTAAAGGTTTTCATAAAGATTTAGACTACTCAGTAACATCTTATGTTTAACAATTGATTGATATTTAAATATACAGTCTTGAAGACTTTTAGCCCATGATAGTTCCTGGATGTGGGCTATTAGCTACAAAAACTCATGTACAACTCTTCAGCAATTTAAAAAAAAAAAAGTACCATTTAGTCTTGCTGGATTTCTACATTAAAAATCTGCTCTTTTAATTCCTTTCTCTGGAAATATGTATTCTTTTGTTTCAGCTCAACCACAAAAAAGGCTAGACTAAAAGAATACTGATGTCTTACATAATAGAATTTTTTTTCTCTATCTGATCTTTATTCTTTCTAGGCTGATTTTGCAAGTTATTTAAGGACACCTTAAAGTTATAGTGCTCTAGGAGATTGATACAGTGGCCACAGCTCCCATGTTATGCTGGGCATCTGTGTTATATTAAAAAATAAACAGCATGGCTACTGCAACTCTTTTGAATATGTTATGATCAGCACATTATGTCTCATTCAACCACAGCTATAAAGTTGTGCTCTGGTAATATTACTGAATGATGATTGTGCTCTGGTCAGTTTAAAGACATGATAGGCTGAGATCCACTGTGAGAGGAAAAGGTGATATTCCATACTCCGATCCCCTTCTAATGACAGTAAAATTTTCCCGGACTTTAATCTTACTAAGTCTCTCTCCTCAGATATGGAAAAGAATGGGAGACATGCTAGTGAATGGAATAAAATCATACTTAGAACAACAGTCTGAGAGGAGAGACAGAAGAAATTGGCAGTAGCTGGCAGGTAAAAAGTTTGACATCTGTACCTGAAAAGCAAGTAAAGAACAAAGAGGGATGGGGACTTACATATAACCAAACAATAGGTTTAGGCCGGAATAAAAACCTTATTCCCTCATGGGAGTCCCTCAGCACAGCCTGACTAATGTAGACTCTCCTCAGAGACAGGGAGAGCAGGTACCCCAGGGAGATGCACTGGTGAAGGTGTTGCAGTTCTTAGTCTAAACTGCAGTTGTGGGAAGCCAGGTCTGAACACAGAGAACACAGGGTTCTTCTTTCAAACCTACCTCTATAGATTTTATGAATTAACGTCACTTGACATTTGAAACATATTTTTAGGAATAATACATGAGGATACAAAAAGAAATTATTAGAACAAGGGATAAAATTAAGACCTGAGAGTTGTACTCCACAGTTACTTTAAGCAGATTATTGAAACCCTGTTTCTTAATTTACGGATCTTGTACAATGAGGATAATCTTTATCCACAGGATTTTGTGAATGGAATTTGTGAAGTGCTTTGAGGGCTTTTCCATGAAAGTCCTATAATCTGGAATTACAAATCTTTATTAAAATGTTCTAATGTGTCTAAGGAGCAGGTAAAGCAAACATAAAAGCTACAAAGTTATGATTTAAAACGTTTATGTAGACTCAATAGTATTCTGAATGAGTAGTTATAATGCAGTAGTGTACATGGATGTCTGTAAGACTTCACGAAGTCATAACCAGCCCTAGCACTTTACCACACTGGACTTTCTGCTTTCTTTATGATATGTACTTAGAAATTTAATGTGCAATTAGAAATTTTATTAAAATTCAATGCACTCAGCAGTGTACACTGAGTAACTTTTCTGTTTAATGTCTCATTTCCATTGTTCTTCTACCGCAGCTGCATTACATAGTCAGCTTGAGGGAGGTGGTGCTCTACTCAGCGCTGGTGTGGCCATACCTGGAGTGCTGTGTCCTCAGTACAAGAGAGACACGGACACACTGGAAAGAGTTCAAGAAAGGCCCACAAAGATGATTAAAGGTTTAGAGCATCTCTGCTATGAGGAAAGGCTGAGAGAGATGGGAGGAACTGTTCAGCCTGGAGAAGAGGAGGTTTGAGGGGGATCTTATCAATCTATGTAAATGTTTGAAAGATGGTACAAAGGAGACACTGCCAGGCTCTTTTCAGTGGTGCCCAGTGACAAGATAAGAAAGAGGAAACACTTTTTTACCGTGAGGATGGCTGAGCACTGGTACAGGTTCTTCAGGGAAGTTATGGATTTTCTCCTCTTGCAGGTATTAAAAATATGCCTGGACATGGTTTAAGGGAGGTCCTGCTTGAGCAGGGGGGTTGGACCAGATGAATTCCAAAGGGTCCTTCCAACCTCAGCCATTCTGTGATATCTGATCTGTGACGTTAACACAGATTTTCCAGCATGGACAAGAATTTTTCAACAAGTTTTTGACGAGCTCTAGAGATGGTGTGTGAAGTTCTAAATGTTTGTTTTTGTTGGATATGCTCAATAGTGTAGCTAAAAACTCCTTCAAACTAATAAAACCTCAAGCTAAGAACTTGCCTAAACTGAAGATGGGAGAAGGAAGGAAACTTTGCAAACAATGAATTCCCCTCATATTAATGAGATAAACACAGGTTTATCAAAGCTCAGCTGAGTATTTTGGTGATCTCCTTCAATAGCCTCTTCTACAGCTATTAAACCAGATTTTAAATGAGCAAGGAATAGAAATCCCTCATAATACTAATTCTAAAATTAGAAACAAGGCTTAAGAACATGTTTCCACATCTAATACACAGCCAGAGTATTTCATTAGAGCAATCACAAAACATTTGAAGAGAGACCGATTTAGGCCAGCGTTAAGCTGATGAAGGGGGAGTGCAGAATTTAGGAAATACTTACTCCTTTTTCCTATTGCTAAAATTAGAAAATCTTGGCATATTTTCAGGCCATAGACCAATTTGTGTCTTTGTTAGGTGTCCAAATGCATGCAATTGTACTGATATAAAAGCATTAAGAGTGAGAGAAGGATCCAGCCTTAAAAGGAGAGATGGATCAAAGATACACTATTGAAGTAATTATCAAAACTTCTTAGAGCAAGTTGAAAAAACAAGAGACAAGTAAAACAATTTTCATTCAAAGCGATCTGAAATTTCAGTAAGACAGATGATTCTGTGAGAATAGGTGAAATTGCCTGAAGAGGAATTTTTGAAGCTGTTTCAAAATACTGATAATTAAATATTTCTTTTACTCAAATTAATCTATTTTTCACTCCTATCCTGGGTCTCTTCAATCTGCTCCACAATATTTAATTCCAGAAAAGTGCTATATTTCATTTTCCTCTTGGCCAATTCCCCCATAAGAGCTGCAGCCCTCTTCACTTTTTTGCTGTATTAATCAAAAGTGCTTTGCTACAACATCATTATCTCTGCTGAAGTGCAGTTTGGCCCTACTTTCCAGGCTTCTCCTTATTCTTTGTTTCAGGTTAGAGGGTTTTTTTTTCTGTTGGAAATATTCAGGTTTCTTCTGAACCTTGTGGCACAACATGGGAATCACATGGCTGGTGCATGGCTGGAGACCTGTCTTGGGCAATCTGAGCACTGTGTACCAGACCTTCAAGCCAACAAAGTCATTTTCAAGACACAGTTTGCTGTTTAAATGAATCTAAATTTTTTTCATCTCATCTTTTCCAACAAAGTCTGAAACAACTTCCCATGGAGCAGGACTTCCTATTCTTTTTCTGTTCTAATTTGGATCATGAGTGCTTGGAAAAATAAATGAAAACAAGATAGGTTTTTTGCTGTTTCAGTTCCAGTGCATGCACAGCTAGCACAGGAGTGTAGTGCTGGTAGATGGGAACGTGATGAAACAGCCTCTTAGTCAACCCATGCTGGCTAATGAGATGGTCTGTGTTTACTGAGCTGCAGGACACCATGGGTCCATGGCAATGCTCAGCTTTTTTCCTGGTGCTGTGCGTGTCTCAGTCTGCAGCCCCAAATGGGTCTATGTAAAAGAAAGTCTCTGTTGTAGCGTAGGAGCTGTGAGCTTATCCACTCACCTTTGCTGCAGCTATTCCCTTTGAATGAAAAGTTTTTTGAGGTTAGGAGTAGTAGTGCAAGTAGCAGCTACACCCAGGACAACAAGGAAGAGTCAGTGCACCAATCCTGTATTTCCTGTGGTGTCTCAACAGGAGGGGGTAATAATCTCTCACAGACCACCCCAAATCATCAAACCAATATGAACTGTACTTGCCATACCAAGAACCAGGCATCAAAGCTCAAGTGCTTACATATTCTATTAAGTGTTTTAATATTAGAGCAGGGAGACCAGAAAAACTGCAACCTTTTGGTTCCCTGAGGTCTGTAAAGAAGGCCATGAGGGACAAAACACTGTATTTTTTTTCTGTTCTTCTCTACAATATTAAACCACTTAATAGAATATGTAAGCTCTTGAGCTTTGATGCTTGGTTCTTGGCATGCCAGAGGCTTTGTTACATGTTTCTACAGTAATTGAAAGAAATATCCATCTGTAGCAATTTCATTTTTTAGCAAGCTGAACAGATTCTTGGGAGGTAGGAACTGCAAACATATGAAACGGAATAAAATAGTTTCTATCGAGCTCAATTCTTTTAGTTCTGCTTTTGAGGAAACAATCACAGAGGAGTGTTGTGGAGGAGCCCTGGAATCAGAGCTGACATATTTGCAGTCTTGGTTCAAATAATGCTGCATGCAGCCAACCCTGGGGATGCTTGCAAACCTGCCACACCATGTTAGCAGACAGGGCTGGGGTTATGCCACCAGGCTCTGGGTGCAAGACAGCAGCTCCAATTATCCAGCTCAGACTTGTTTCCTGAGTCACAACAACTGTTAACCAAATCTCACCCACCTTATGGTTCTTCTTCCCACTCTGCTATGGTTTGTTGATATGATTTTGGGACAGTGATTTGTCTCCTGCCCTGTTTGCTTACATTGTGTCGCAATGGGACCCTGATCTTGGTCCAGAAATACAGATAATACTGCATTACAACTAAACAGCAACAGTCACAGAACAGCTATTCAAAAATCAGTTAAAAAATGGAAAAACGGGATTTGCTACAAGCAGAGGTGACCTGGTGTCTTGGAGGAGTAGGATAAAAGTGAAATGGAATCAAGAAAGAACTGAAGAGAAATTTGTAAAGCCAGAATCTTGTAGACATTTGGCAAGGTGCTGAACAGGGAAAATTTCTTTGAATAGTGGAGAATCAAGTTTCCGCAGTGAGGTTTGTTATGGCCTTTGAGAACTCAGAATTTTTACAGCTTCAGCAGATGGACTTCGCCCAGGTAATATGTTATTTTTTTGGAACCTAAGATGTGTGGTTAGCAGCACCCCCACCAACATCTTTCATTTCTGAAGTTGGCACTGTTTTGGGGATTGGCAACCAATTGCCTACAATGCATGCTCACAGCACTGTGACATCCTGATGCAGAAAATCTAACCACTCTGGAGTGCTCCATGAATACTACTTCCAATCTAAAGGCACAAAACTCCCCAGAAGTAAGGTTCGTGCACCGTCTTACCTTTTTGCTGAAAAGCAGCAGGGATTTGTTTACTATTGTTTGCCCTATGCTATTCTCATCTGAAACGTGTAGCTTCAGAGAAGAATTACATTGAGATTTCCTTTTTCTGCCAGGTATTAGAGTGACCTCAGTTGTGCACTGAGCTGGGCTCTCCAGGTAGCTGAGCACCCCAGGGCAAAAAGAGGTGCTGTAAGGCCAGTCTGTGAAATACATGAGATTTTAATTTACGTTATGAACATCATAAGTCTTTGACTTTACAGCAGCCTCTAGAGAGCAAAGCAGAGCATCTTTTCTAGGCAGGGATGATCCCAAAATGAAATGTCAATTCAGAGCATGTTGTTCTGCACAACTCCTCATACTGTTTTATTTTTTATTGATATAGTGAAAAAATAGAATCATAGAATGGGTTGGGTTGGAATGGACCTTAAAGTTCATTATGTTCCCACCCCTCTGCCAGGGCCACAGACACCTTCCACCAGAACAGATTACTCAAAGTCTCATTCAACCTGGCCATGAACACTTCCAGAGATGGAGTATCTACGACTCCTCCGGGCAACCTGTTCGGCAGCCTCAGAGAACCCTCAAGAAAGTGCTGGAATATCCTATGGAGCTGACATCCAGCCTGCAGTAGTCAATGTCACCAGAGAAATCATTGCAGAGTGGGACGATGCCCACAACAACCACAGCTTTATGACAAGGGTGTCTAGACTTTCTTTCCCTATAGTCTGCACCCCCACAACGACAAAAGAAACAAAGAAAAGAGAAAAACATAACCTTTAATATGCAAAACCTAGATTTATCACGTTCCATTATTCTGACATACAGAAATCTAGTTGCAGAACAGACTAAATGCATTTGTAAACTAAATCACCTTTGCTCACCATCTCCTTTGGGGAACAACCCTTTTTCCAGGCTGTTTCCATGCTCTCCAAATCTAAAGCGCCCACTCCAGTGATTGTGTCTTTCCCTCGCCATGAAGGTCTGGCTGCTGTCTCTCACTGCCTTCTCAGCAGTCTGTTTGCAGGGCAAGTTCCTGGCTACTTGCTGCAGCTATTCCTGTTTGCTGCCTTGCCTTTCCCTCTTGCCCCCTCCGGGCACAACCTCTCCACTTTCACCTGAAGGTCCTTCCTGACCCAGTGCCTCTCCTCACAGGACACAACACAAATGGGAAACAAGCAAATTAATCATTTCACAGGTGGCTTACAGCAAAGTGTCAGTGCTGACTAAAAAAGGTTTGAGAATAGCTGTAAGTGTTCAGGCAAAAAGGAAAAAAAAGAATGTAATCTTTGATAAAACGATGGAGGTCAGCAAACTGCAGCTAAAAATGGAGATAGCAATGAGATAAACACCAGCTGTTTTCTAAATCCTTCTGAAGCAGTGTACGAGGTGAATTTCAGGTGTTTAAGAGGACATGTGCAATGTTCTTGGAAAACACACTGCCATAAAGGAATATTAGAGAAAGAAGGAATATATGGTTGTTGCCGACCAGCATAAATTATTATTATTAATGTTTGCAATGGATGCCCAAATAGCAGGCACCAGAACAGTGCAATGGTTTGGCCTTAAAAAGCCTCTAGACACCAAACTTTTTCACATAGCAAGATGTAAAAGGTCCAGTTTCTGTGTTTTGCATTAGTAGGGGGGAAGTGAATAGAGAAAGCTGACAGCTGCCAGATGGCACAAATAGCTCCACATTACCAAGTACATTTCTTGTTTAAGTTTATGACAGAAGACTTGCAGTTTTGCAAGAGTTCAGCCTTCAGAAAGTACACCTAAAATTTCTTATTGTATGGATCAGGGTGACTGAACAAGGTTTTCAGCTTCCTCTGGAATACTCTTTTTCTCTGGAGTTTCTGCCGTCAGCTTCAGTCCCTTGCTTCAGTGAATTCTGAACACCACAATACTACCCTTCAGTCCCCTCTCACAGCTCCTGCAGTCCTCACAGCATCTCTTCAGAAGGTGTTGGAGCTACTTAGGACTTACCTTGGTGGCTGTTTCTCTACCTATCCTTTACTGATGTGTGTGAATTCCTGAAACCACCTAGGGCAGACCTGGAAAGAAAAATGTTGAACTGCAGATCCTGTAAAATGGATAGGGTCACAGGAAAAGACATAGGATGTTGTTTTTTAATCTTGCTATAAGTTCATGGGATTTCTAACTTCATACAGATTCCAGAGACAAATAGGAATATTTCAACTGGGACCTTTACGAGGTACACTGAGCTATTCTCAAGTAAGGCACGAGAGTCAAGGCTGAAGACTTCTGTGACCAGCTATGAGTGAAGATCCACAAATATAACAGGGGAATGTAGCTTATCTGCATGCATCCTCCTTTCTGAGGGTTTCTGCATGTAATTCTGCTCACCTGACGAGCTAGAGGACAAAATTTTATTGCTGTAAGTCATATTTCTTCTCCTGTAGAACAGGACAGAAGACCCTACATGCTGGCTAGAAGTAAGATGGAATAAGATGGAACCAGAAAACTTCCCTTCATATATAAAATCAGTATCTGTACTCTTTAGATAAAGTCTGTAGGGTCTGGACATTTGTGCAAGACCCCGTTTTTGCTCTGGCTAAGTTTGTCCTGCTTGTTTTCCAGGTATGCACAAATATGAAAAGAGGCTCAGCTCTGAGTTGTTTTTGAAGTTTCAACAACACAAACAGGGAAATCTGTTCTGTGTCATCAGTATTAGGCACTGAATTTGTATGTCTGCAGTAATTGCCAAAAGAGTTCTCACCCCAGCTTTGTTGTGTTTCTGATGTTCTCTAAATGTCAGTGAAATCAGATAACCGCCCCTTCGCTAAATAATGTCTGTC
This sequence comes from Struthidea cinerea, assembly GCA_013397865.1. Lineage (NCBI taxonomy): Eukaryota > Metazoa > Chordata > Aves > Passeriformes > Corcoracidae > Struthidea > Struthidea cinerea. Next base: position 140,613 of record VZTI01004295.1, read on the forward strand.
CTCTCCCTCTGTCCAGGGGACGAACATATTGCCAGGGACTTTTAAATAGAATGAAAGTTGGGGAGTGCTGAAACAGCCACATGTACTTCAAATTCTTCTTATAAGAGTGGTTGTCATTAGCACAGATTATTTTTGTTCATTGCATATGTACATTTTCTAAATAAAATTCCAAGTACTATTGCCCCTTTCTCAAAAAACCATCAGGCACTGAACCCCAAATTTATAGCAAAAGAAAATTTTTATCTCTTTAGAAGGCAAAGTAAATCATTCTGTGGGAACACAGCCAACCTGAGACTTACTGCAAATGTAAAAAAAGTACACAACTGTCAGTTTATTTGGATCAATGACACCTGTTTTTAGGTAGATTCAGTGCAACTGTTATGGGTGCAGATGTACACACAGATGATGCTATTATTTATAGAAAGGTTCACAGCCCGCTAGAAACTATCTTGTAAAAAAGTCGACTTTAAAACCTCTGAAGATGCTTTTAGGGAGCTTCCAGATGCTTGCATAGTCAGCCAAATCTCTGGTCCACAAGAACAGAATGGAGATCTAAAAAATCAGGTTGTGTTTTTAATTTTCTCCTGCAATATCTCTTGCACTTGGCACCAAAAGAAAACATAATAATTCAAGAGAACCAAAACCTGTCTGAGATCAAAGGAAAGTTTCAGTTCAGTTCGTGGATGTCCAAACTGGCATCCTGTCTCTGCAGGTGGTAAATGCAACTGATGTCTCTCATAATCTTTTCTATAAATAACATCAGCACAAAGGTTTGCAAGACAGGGTCTAAAGAGAACGAGGGTAGTTGATATTCTACTCTCATCTGAATGATTGCAGTATCATTCTCACCTTTCTTTCTTGTTAGCATTGTTAAAAACTTTACCTATTAGTAAAAGAAATTTATTTTTTTGTGTAACTTTATAGACTTTTTCTAGAAGAAAGAAAACACTATCTAGGCTTGATCCTATATAATAAACTGAAGTTAATGAGTGGACAAAAGATGGGGGCAGAAATGACTTCTGACTGCACTGTTCATGTGCATATCCAGACATGCAGAAGTACTTCTACTGTATTCTCATCCATTTACTATTCATGTACCATGACATGTTTTCATACAGATGCTGCACCTGAGATCACCTCTCTTTTGTTCCCTCAAAGACCTTCTACAGAGTTGTTAAGCAATGGAGAGTGCTTTTTCTTCAGGAGTGTTCTGTTCTGTCAACATTTGCTGCTTCCACACAGTGAGAAATACACTTTACTCCCAGCTTGCACAATTTAAGTCTTATCACGTAGGTAAAGGCAGTCTACTGGCAGTCAAAACAGACATGTCTTACTTTGCATTTTTCATGATACCAGTACCTGTGAACAGAAACTTCACAGATTTTCAGATTTAACTACTACTGGCTTAGTTTACTTTAAATGACAAATTGTGGGAAAAGAGAAAAGGATAACTGAATGTGAACATGAGAAAGAACTGAGCTTTTTCACTGGCCTTTCGCTGATTATCCCTTAAGTCCAGTAGGGCAGCTTTAAGTAGGAGGTTTTCAAGGAAGCCATATTACTCTGGAGCCCTCAGTCAGCCAGTCTGGGTAACCCTCACTACCTGGAGGAGTGGAGCAGCGCTGGTGCCGACTGCACAGGTTGTGGCAGCAGAAATAGCACAGCTCCATCAAAGCTCTGCTGTCCTGACCTAAAAACCCAGCTAGGGAATGAGGTCACAGCCACAGGGGCAGTGCTGAGCTGACACAGCTACCCTGCTCTCCCCGTTCATGCTCTCCTGAACATGCAGCTTAACACTCAGCCCGCATTACACAGTGTATTTTATTTTATTTTATTTTATTTTATTTTATTTTATTTTATTTTATTTTATTTTATTTTATTTTATTTTATTTTATTTTATTTTATTTATTTTATTTTANTATTTTATTTTATTTTATTTTATTTTATTTTATTTTATTTTATTTATTTTATTTTATTTTAATTTCTTTAAGTCTCCAGAGCTTCAGTGCTACGTAGGATTTAACACATCCAGCAAGGCACTAGAACAAAGGGCCATGCCCAGAAAAGTAATGAACACATGCTGTCATAACATGACAGTTAAAGTCACCTCCCTGCCCCTGTGAAACCTTCTGTTTCTTCAGCCTCCTCAGCACATATGCTTTACCAGCTCAAATTCACTCCTGCACTGGTAAAGACATATCATCAACTACCCTTTTATTACTTTATGCTAACAGACTCTGTGTCTCTGCTGGAAAGCACCATTTCACTTGGTTTAGTAAGCTTAAAGAGGGTTTACTCAGCTGCAAGCAATACCACTGGTTGTTATGCAGTACGCTTTACCATCTGACCACAGACACAAAACTAGTACACAAAAGAGAAAAACTGGAATTAAACTCCTGAAATTTAAAATCTTCACTCTGGAATGAATGTCTTTCAATATTTCAAAAAACATTAAGGAGAAGAGCAGTTTTAAAATAGTAGACAGAGTGATCAAGACTGATCAAGACTGACCTTTTTCCACAGAGGACAGTTAGTAGTTGCCTTACAAGCGCTGTATCATTCATGGAACTAACCATGCCCATGGAAAAGATGTGTCCCAAGGCTGAGGACCTAGAATTCTAGAGACCTGATGGCAGAAATTAGAGCCAGAAGTCAGGGCCCTGCCAAGGCATAGTTTCTTTGATTTTGAGGAAAATAAAAATAATTACCTCTCACAGAACTTTCAAACGAATGAGATAAAATTTGTTAACTGAAGCTTTTAATCTAAAAGTATTTCTGTGTTGTTAATTAAAGAAGGAACTCAGACCAGAATCCAGAATGATATTCAAAACCAGTGCACCCTAAAATGTGGTTTATATGTCAATCTTTGCCTAAACTATATGTGTTTCTAATCAGTATGACTTAAAACGATATTATATCTGTGGTTTTCATAGGAAGAAAGAGATCAAAACCTAAACCTATGCTACAATCCAGCCTTTGCTGTGAGTTTGGTGACAAACTTTTCTAAAATACTTGTGCCTGGGAAGAGCCTTCAGCCCTCTTCCACCACCATCCAGTCAAGCGACTTAGTTGCTCTGGAAAGAACCATAGAATGGTTTGCCACGGGCAGGGACACCTCCCACTAGAGCAACCACCAGGTTGCTCAGTGTCTCATCCAGCCTGGCCTTGAACACTCCCAGGGGTGGGGAATCAACAACTTCTCTGGGCAACCTGTTCCAGTGTCTCACTACTCTCACAGGGAAGAATTTCTTCCTTATATCTAAACTAAATTTCCTCTCTTTCAGTTTGAACTCATTACTCCTTGTCTTTTCCCTACAGTTCCTAATGAAGGACCCCTTCTCGGCTTCTTCTGGGCCCAAAGAGGATCCAAAAGGCAAACACAGGAAGAGTAACCTTTCAGTAATGCTACTTCAAAGAAATGTTGGTACTTCTTTTCTTTTTTTTTTTTTTAAATAATCAGTTTAGTTCCACCTTTTAGCATGTACAAAAGTGTAATTCACAGCTCCTTTTGTTCCCTCATGTCAAAATGCTATCTCACAAGTGCAGATTGATTCTGCAGAGTGCATATGTTGAAGAATCCTTGATCATTTGGATAGAATGGAAGAGTTTCTGGAGCCCTACTCCAGCCAAATTTTCTGACCTGCACCAGCAGTGGTGTGCCAAGACAAAACAAGTTTGCCGTATGGGTGATGCTTGGCGCTATGCTGAAGCACTAAACTTCCATATCCCAAAAACCATAAGATATCTTCGCTGAACTTTGAGAAGAATGCAGCCAGTCAAATGAGAATGCAAGCCCAGGGCCCTCTGTGACTCCATTTTCAGTTCTAATTTCAGAATAGGAGCTTTATCTTGAAATCTTTATTCAGACACACACACACACATGCAAAAATTGAATCAAACTGCAAATGTATTTTCTTCCCACTTGCCCTTTTCATGAGCAAGGATCTCAGGCAGGCTTTGAATAAACATTATGAAGCTTTTCAGTCTAACAGTCTTAAAATCCCCATTTCTGCCACTGGAACTAATTCAGAGTAAGGATCTGAGGTCCATCACACCTCAGGCTCAGGGAACCACATTCACCTGCAGGAGAACAGGACACTACAGCCGGCTGTGTCCTGTAATCATGTGCAACTGGCAGCTCACAAGAAGCACAAGGCATTCTGAGTTCACTGAAAGTGGAAGACAAAACAAGTCCAATTTTTTATTTGCTCCAGGTTGGGCAGCTTCATGCAGCCTGTAACCAGGGCAATTGATGCACAACAACTTGTTATCTGTAAGGGAATATATTTCAGCCAGAAGCTCTAAGATGTTGATCTCTGACCTCAGGAGGTGTACTTCTACTTTTAAAAAGCTTGATATTTACATGGGATATTTGTTTCCAATAAACCCTCTCCCCTCATGCTTGTTGTTTTAACTATCGCATTAATAACTAGAAATTCATGACAGCCCAATAAAACTCATGTCAAAAGGACATCAAGTCTGTATAAGCAGCCCTCAGAATAGTGCTGTTATGCTTCAACATGACTGTCAGATTATTATTTTTAAATAACAAGTAGAAGAGACAATCTCTTCTCATCCTTGGAAACCAAGCTGTTTTTTTGCTGAGACTTAAAACAACATTAGTCTGAGCCAGAGACTAAGCATGGGAAAACTGAATGTCGATGATTTGCATCAGGCATTGCTATTTCAGCCCCAGCCCAGGCTCATAGAAAGAATTGTCAGACAAGTTTCAGTGCAGGCAGGATTTACAGTATAAATGCCAACAAGACAACATAAATAGTAGTGAATAAGACTTGCTGGATGATTGGACAAAAATACTATGGTGTGTTGTGAGTGCATTGTTAGTCATTGTGTTGTTTCCGTTTTTTTCAGGGGGTTTGCACTTATTATACTTAATATATATTCTTAATATATACTTAATATATATTCTCAAACCCCAGAGTTCCCCCTTATCCCATAGCTGTAATTACCCTACCCCAAAGACAAAGACAGATATGCACACAGTAATCACTACCAGAGCTTTCACAAATACCTGTGCAAGAAGCAGCTATCACCACTCCATTTGTGGTTTCTATGTATGATATGGCAAGTGCACCATCTAGTCACAGCATCGCTCACTGCCACAGCCATGCCCTGCTAAATCACCTTGCAAACATTCAAGCACACAATGTCCATGTTCAAACTGTTCTTTTGTTTTTTTTTCCTTTTTTTAAAATACACAATCAGTTGGGTTCACTGGAACTTTAGGGCATATGTATTTCGTAGAAAAAACATGATTATTGATTGGGTAGAGGCTTGTGGGCAGCCTTAGCTGGAACTTTTCAGTGGAAACTCACTCATTTGCAAACTCAGCAATGCCCACAAGAGACAGAACATATGTAAGTGTTTATTATGTGAATACATCTGAAGACCTATTTAAGCTGATAGTTTAATGCTCCAAGGTTTGCACCACAGGCTTCAATAACATTTTGTCTCCTCTACATCAAGTTCTTCCAAAGACTGGAGAGAAGAAAGAACAGCAAGGAATCCTTTTAAGCTACAATTGCTTTTTTGAAAGACTTACATCATGGTCCTACCCAAAGGAACAACACTGTTTTTGCCTAGCTATAGGCACCATCAGGATACAAACAGACAGCTCTTCAACTATTTAGGATGGTCTTTGCTGAATATCATTGAATTAAACTGCAAATGTATTTTCTTCCAACTTGCCCTTTTCATGAGCAAGGACCTCAGGCAGGCTGAATATCATGTTTGCTGAATATCATCAATCCCATTTCAGCCTCCTTGCTTCTTGCCTCTCTTTAAACTGTGCAATGGATGGTAGACACTCATCCATACCAGGATGTCAAACTTATCATCATCATGTAGTGGTCACACATGCCCTGCCGCCTGTAAGCCATTGGGTAGAGTATGGCAAATCTAAACAGCACATCTCAGGGGGAACAGAAGAAAAGAACAAAGCCTAAATTCCCTGCTTCTTCTAGCTATGCCACCTACTTAGATTTCCTCCCCTGCCTGAAGCTAGTCACGCCTGCTAGAACAACAAGGACTTTGAGGACTTTCATTGTTTCCAGGTTAACTGGGTGGCCTTCATTCCTCTTCTGTCTTGGGATTCTGTGGAGACCATCCCACTGTTTTACTTCACATCCTCAAAGCAAATGCTTGGACTCACCATTCCATTGTCTCTTTAAACTAGGCTATTTCTCCATTTTCTTCTCCTTTTTTGTGTCCCTCTGCTAAGTAGAACATGAAGCCCATTGCTAAAGTTGTTAGTGGATTATGGCTGCATTGATTCGGGCATGATCTCCCATTCTAAATGCTCTACCACCACTCTCTTTGTTTACTTTTATCCGTGCCATTGTGGTTGCTCTCAAAGACACATGGATTTAAGACACAAGTGTGCATAGAGTTAAAGAAGTCCCTTTTCCCCCAAATTCATGCTTCTGGAAATGATATCAATGGACATGATCACCCTGGATCTACCTACTTAGGAACTGGAGGGAGCTACTGGAAAGCCATTCGCATGTCACAATTTTGTAACTTGTCCAACAGAGCTAACAATCTCTAAGCTTTTCTCTGGAGAGGAAAGTCTTGAGGCTGGGGGACAGCCTGAATTTTTTGCACCCTTTTTCACTCATCAGTACTATTTTTTTTTAATGAATATCATAACCGTAGGATAGAAAAATTAAAATCTCCAGCCAAGATCAATGCAGAATCCGTGCAGTAATGAGCAAAATATCAAAAGGACTGATATTCAAAAGGAAGACGACACCCCAAGGTAACAGCAGCAGCTTCATTGAAACTATTGGACAATTCCAGCTTTCTGAAGGGGAGAACAAACTGGGCCTGCAGGCAGCTGTGCAGAACAAACCTGATAAAGCTGCAGCTTTTCCCTCTTAGCTCCCTCAACCTCACACGTGATCCTATAAAGCACAAACTAAGATCTCCCCTGCTGAGCTGATCTCTTAGAATATAACAGCCCTGAAGTTGTCTAAAGAAAAACTGCCTCAGACAGGGCTCCACATCAGACTTGGTCCCTTTATGGCTCTTTCCCAACAGTAAGCCCACACGTGATCCTTATGCTTTCATCTCTGGCTTCCAGGCAATCTTTGTTCTCTCTCAGCAAGGAGGCATCACTAACTCTTTCTTGGGCTCAAAACTGCAGGGACTACTCCAACACTCCCTGAAAACAGGCTGCCTCTCATATCTCCCAGCAATCCAGGCTCCCAGCCACCAGATCAGTCAGACCTCCTTAGTCCTCGAAGTCCCATTAGTTAGGAAGAAAAACAGGCACAGGTGAGAGTAACGGCACAAATACCTTCAAAGCTTACATTTGCCCATGATAAAATACAGGACTCCTCTAATACTTCCCGTAATTTAAACACTGGAAAGTAGAATGGAATAAGTCCAAGTTTATTTAGCCTTTTGAAATATTAACTATTTCTTGCCGGAAATGTTGTAGATGCACAGCTCCCAGCAAGTTGTGATGTGCCTGCATCTGTTCTGAAAATCTGGGTGAAGTCCTGTCCTTGAATTTGGTACAAAACAGATTTTTCAAAATTAAAACACGTATTTCCCCTTTTCCAATTTGAACACCTTAGAAAGTCTATAAGGCAGAGACAGGCAAATATAAATCTCACCATAAGCTGTGAGGAGCATAAGAATGGCTATTACATTATTAACAAAGTTGCTGTGCATGCCCTTTTGGGTTAAAAAAAATAGTCAAGCAAAATGAGAGAGGCTAGGAGCATACCAGTGTACCAAAATCTTTTCATTTAGCTGAATTTATATAAAATATTTTCTTGGTTTTCCTTTCATTATTCTTAATTTCCTCTCAGTGACTGTTCATTTAAGCTACTTTCATTCATGTAGTTTTCTTTATATATCATAGAATCCTAGAACGGCTTGGGTTGGAGAGGACCTTAAAGATCATCTAGTTCTACCTCCCCTGCTGTGGTCAGGGACACAAATAGATTGCTCAAAGCCCTATCCAACACTGCCCTTAAACACTTTAAAAGTGCACAGTGTCTGCATTTGGTCTATCAAAAGCCATGTACAAGTTAGAAGAATGGCTAAATTCTACTTTCAGTTTAATTCCGAAAGAGAACAGCAATTCTCTTCAGGGAAACACTGCTGTCTTTCTCTGCTGATGCAGATGTGGTTTTGCTGCAGCTCACCATGTCAGGAGCAATGGTTACCTACAGGCGAAGGACTGCTGGCATGTTCTCGTTCTCTCTTTTTTGCCGTTTTCCCATAACCAATCACCGGGAACAGGTTACAAACTTTGCGATGCAAAATGCAAAGGGAATGGTTTGAAGAAATTTAAAAGTTTCTGTGTTCAAATACTGCCATCAAGTGGATAGACACAGTAGAAGGCTGCAACTAATAGTAAGGACATTGTTTTGAAAGAGGAAAGTGGATGGAGAGATGAAGAATAAAACAGTATTTTTGCTCCAAGTTTCACATTATAAAAACATTTCTGGTCTATTAAAAACTCCTCACTAAGTCTGGCTTATTCCCTCTTCTTTATATTATATCACTTTCATACTTCAGCATCTTTGAAGTTGCTTAGACTTGCCTTTAATAGACCATGAAAATATAAGAATGTTACTCTGTGCCTGTAGAATTTGTCTCAATTGGTATGGACAAGGAAGATTCTTCATTGTGTACCCATGGACTTCTCTGAGACCCTCAGATATGAACTTCAGCACAGGTTCCCCAACTCAAGGACCTACAGGGGAGTGAAATGGAAGAAAAATTACCCTTTTGAATTTTAGACCTAATAACCAAAATTAATTAATTCAATGGTCCCTTCAAATCCCAGAGCAACAGTTCAGTTTCTATTTGAAACTGAAATATTCCTCTTTACATTAAATGTTATTCCCCCTCTTGCAAAGTTTTAAAACAACCTTCATCATCACAATTTTAAAATGTATCTTCATCTCCTTCAAGAAAATTAAGAGAAACTTCAAAATATTACTTCATGTTAAAAGGGGCAAAATCCCAGAGCATTTTCTGGGTTGCACTCATTTACTGGCCACAGAGATGCAACAAAGCTTCCCTGTCTTTGTGGACCTTTGTGCCAACTCCCATATGGGTTGAGCAACTACAAAATCTTCTCTCAAGACGCTTCTTTCACCCAAGCCAGGCATAACTGGATATTTTCCTAGGCAGTGTGACTTCCAGGAACACAGGATTTGTCCATGGCTCATTCACAAGAAATGCATAGTAAATGAGATGTGTTTTGGAAAATACACAATGTATGTATAGTACATGTGCAATGACTTCATGTTCTCTGGATGCATACGCATGTAGTTCTGCCAGGAAAGTCCGGTATTTACAAAACCAAAAAGTGTTCTATATCTGTAGCAAATTGTTTTGCCCTTAAGGCTGTGATAGTAAATAAATTTGCCAAGGCAAACTTGAGAACTTGGAGAGGGAATGACATAGTTGTGAGAAATATTGTACTCGGCCAGTGAAAACTGCCCTATTGTTTTCAGGGATGGTTTGTACATCTTCCTGTAGCCAGGTCCTTAACACTGCTTCACTCTCAAAAGCTGAAGGTCTGTTTTAAATAGAAATACCGTGGTCCACCTGGATCGAAATATTTCTTTGAAAACAGAACCTCATGTTATCAACCTAGAAGAGCAAACTAGCTCTGTGGATATACCATCAGCAGATGGTTCAGCACTTCCAAACGGAATCCTTAGTGATCCTAAGCAATGCATACATTGCTGGTTTATGCACCGATATCAAGAATGGCAGTAAAAAGAAAAGCCATGTACATATTCACTAATCAGATATCCTTGTCCAGAATTCAGTGGAATTATTACTTCATTTGTTCTACTTTTGCAGCAGACAGACCTCTCCCCCTCCACAGCTATGTAATATCCCCCCCTCCCTGGAAAAAACAAAACCAACATCCCCCCCTCAAAAAAACCCCAAAACCAGAACCCACCCAAACAAACTTGAAACAAACAAACCAAACTAGAAAAAACATCCACAACCTGTCTCTAAAAACCAGATATTTTGGAACATCTATTGGTCTTTTTTTGTTAACAGGAGCAGAGGCTAAGATGGCTCAAAGGGAGGTGGTTAAAACAAAAATAATATAATAATATAATCCCCCATACCTTGGGGACAAGAAGGAGCTACTGCCCTTAACAAAGTATCCCACTGTCCCAACACATCCCTCAAACTAGTTGTCCTTATTTATTTTTTGGTTTACACAGGCAGTAAGGCAGGGACGAGTTTGAGTCTCAGAGACATCATTGCTTGACTAAAGGAGAACATTCAGAATTCAAAAGGTGAGACATGGCAACATAGGTTGGCACCTATGGCAATGGGTATCATAGATACATTGTTCTTTGTCCATTGATAAAAATTATGTAGAATTAACATAAAACTGAAGTGGTATCACTGCTGTGTCTTCTCTTTGCTCTTATGTCAGTGTTTGTGCACAATGCTTGTTTTAAACTTCTTGCTTTGGAGACCTGTTGCAGGCTATTGGTCAATAATCTTTTTCATCATCCCAGTTGTCCGTCACTTATGTGGTGATAAGGCTTTGCAGCAATTCACTACACTAACAGCACAGATATGAAAAACAAACAGACATGTTTCATTCTTTTCTGGAACAGAGAAGCTAAAGACAGATACTACTTTCTCCAGACTTTCATGTTTAAGGTAACACTTTCTCCCTTTGGAGAAGGTAGCAGGACAATAGCAGTCTTCTATACTGTTCACTGGCGCCACCAATGATAGGAAGGAAACTGGGAGTTGAAATCTGTTCTTTTTCCATGCTGTGCAAATAACCTTTTCTTCAGAAATGCTCTTCTGTCTGCATATGAAGAAATGCACTGTGATGGAGGAGCTGCCAACTGGGTCACCATGGCCAAACAAAGGGTGAAAATTTATAAATATGAATTATAATTTCCTAAATTTTGTATGTTTAAAATACAAAGCTTTGTTACTTAGTCTTGTTCTGTTCTGGAGCAGACCAAGCTCTAAGGGATAAGGGAGCCTCTGCTCAAAGGTGGGGGGAAGGTGTACAAGTGACTCAGGAATTTAACCACTGATTCCCAGCAGACATCTAAAGTTGTAACTGGTTTTGAATCAAAGCTGGAAAATAGCCAGTGGGGTTATGCATGTTTCTGATTATCTCCAAATTGACCCTAACATATTTCTAATCACGTTAAAATGCACAATACTGTGCATTTTAAACCAACACATTGGTTTAAAAGAAGTGTGTCAACTTGTAACTCACGTTTCATGGCTTGAAATTCAACTCTGCTTACCTGGTTTTACATTCATCTGGGTTTCTAAGTCTCCTTCAAACTTCACTACAACTTGCTGAAAAGTTGCTGGGTTTGATTAATATTTGTCTTGCCAACAAGAGCATTGAGAAGGAGGATCTTCTTCCTTTAAAATTTTCACCCTGTTACCTAGAATACAACACTTTCTGCAGTAGTATCTGAACACCATTTTTCCTCTTAGCACTACATTGTAATGCTATGATATGTGCAAATACTATCAGCAATACAGCAAACTCGCTATATACTCATAGCAATTAGGAGAGATTTAACAAAAAAAATATCCTACTATAGTGCCATGTATGTAGTTTAGAGCTTTTTTTTTTTAATTGAGCAGCTGTTAATGGATTTGGGAATAGCATAGTTATGAGAGAGCTGAGAAGCAGCTGCTAATCATTCCTATCTAGGGTGGCTGGGGAAATAAATTGTTACATAACTGCAGTTAAAGACACCTTCAGGCACTGCAGTGGAAAGTGATTGGTTTTCTTGTTTTGGTGGGGTTTCCTTGTTTGTTTTTCTTACAAGAAGCAGCCAGCGACAGGTTGGCTATTTAGGAAAGGAAGCTGGGAGACCCAGGAGGGTCATACCCCAGGGTGGGACAGACCCATGGCCTCACCAACAGCACAGGCTCACAGAAGCTGAACACATCACCAGAGCTGGGGCTGGTAACGGGGCCCATCAGCAGTTCCAGACGCAGCAAGTGGAGAACCAGGTACAGGGGCCATCAATGGGCTCCAGGCAGGAGCAAAAGCAGACAGGGCCAGAGACAGGGTTGGAGCACAGGTCCAAAGGGTCCTTTCAGCAGATGGGCTACCTACAGTAGGTAGTCCAAGGACCAACTGCAGGCAGAGGTGGAGCCCAGCACAGCTACAGCATAGCTGAGACCAGAACCAACAGCACTGGGCTGACCCAACATGGACCTGTGGGCAGGAGGTGGGCAAGAGCCTCAGGTGAGGCTCCTCAGGGAGGTGAAGACTTCTTAATGCCCTCTGGCCCCTGCCATTTTCATGGCTTTCATGACTCTTTGCCTGTTTGCCACTGCTGCTTTTGATTCTTGAAAACCTTGTCCTCTCCTTGAAATATGACAGAAAAAGCAGAAGCGAAGAATTAAAAGCAGCTGTCCTATTTCAGGTGACACGTGACATCTTTTCATTTCTCCCCATGACACAGTCATGAAGGAAACTTCTCTCAGCAGAGTTCTTTAAGGAGTATTTATAGAAAAGTCAGAATCTGATCCTTTAAATCTCTACTAGGTCTCTAAAAAGAAAGACACTGAACACCTTTTTAACATTTTAAAATAGATTAAAAGAACAATTTATAGATGCAGCATTTCAAGCAAGAGACCTTTAACCTGAAATTAGTATCCCAAAGACCTCTGATATTCTATAGAATCTCTCTTACAAGCATGTAGAAATAGCAACACTGGCAGAATAGGTGAGATATCAGTGTGAATTTGCTCCTGCTGGTTGCAGTCTCTAAAGCCTTTATCAGATACAGCAAAAGAATTCAGCATGGACACTTGCTGCAGACTTTGTTGTAGAATAAGGTTTAGAAATGAATAAATAAACAAGTATAGCCCTTAACTCCTGTTTATTAAAAAAACAAAAAAGCATTACTATTTTGCAAGTACTGTACTTGCCAGATAAACTATGCACAAGACAAGAAAGCTGCAATACAGTTCCAGTGATAAGTTATTTTTTATTTTACAAAAAATAGCTGCCTTGAAAAGGAATCAAAGTAACATTCCTTGCTCTTTAATCAATTTTATTTTTTTACCTTTTATTTTGGGGAATGAAAAAATCCTTAGCAAGACCGATACATTACATTTCTTCATTATCACTCAACGCAATTTATAGCAAATATACCATAGGCAACAAATTTTACATATTGCTATGAAAAGTTGCAAGATGCTGCTTGGCCTTCAAGGGCCTAGATGGCAGTGTAGTTCTTAGTGTAATTAGTCAATTTGATCTTCTCGGGGAAGATAATATTAACTGAGAGGTTTTCCCCATTGTTAGACTTCAGAAAAAAGTTCTTTTTCTTGCGCAGGAGATGACTATATTTGGCATTAGCAAGCCACATTTCACATTTTGAAAAAAAAACAATCCCAGTTGTACCCAAGACAACAAGACATGTAAGCAAGCCCAGCACAACAAAACATATCACCTGGCTTCTACTCAGTAAGGGGTCTGCATTTTGGATTGTTTCTTTCACTGTTATTTTCAGGATTTCCTGTTGTTCATGCACTGATCTGTGGTGAGCTTTTGAGGGTGGCTTGTAATTCTGCATATGCTTTGTCTCCGTATTCATTCCAGAGAGACTTGTGTTTTTGCTGGGATGTTTGCAGGTCATGCCAACAAATTCTGGTTTACAGACGCACTCGAACCCTCCCTGGGGATGTTCACTGCAAGTCCCTCCATTCTCACATGGGCCACTTGCACAGAATGTGACACGGCTGCTGCAGAGCTTTCCTGTATAGCCATGGGGACAAGAACAGCTGAAACCCACACCAACATCTGTACATGTTCCTCCATTCTCACATGGGTTGGATTCACAGTCGTCTCTATCGATTTCACAGAAGTTGCCAGCAAAACCAGAAGGGCACAGACAGGAAGCATGGGGTGCAAAGCCATTGTCATCAACGCATGTTCCTCCATTCTGGCAGGGAGAACTAGGATAGATAACAGACACAGAGACAAAATTGAAGTCCAACGGAAGAAACTATTAGGAAACACTTTATATAATAAAAAGAGCCAGTTTTCTTTAGAAGAGCCCATTCCAAATGCAAATCCACCAAAGTCAGTGAAGCTGAATCAAGAATGAGTTTGTTCAACAGCTTTGTCAATACAGATTATATCTTCTGCTGACCCTTCAAGCAGGATTAGTACACCAGTATATAAATTCAACCCAAAGAGCTGTGAAGGGATTTTAAATTATTTCCAACATTAATTCAAATTAAGCTTCTCAATGTTTTTATATGCTTGGAGCTATTTAGCTGTGCAACTATTCATACAAGACAGAACAAAAACATGAGCAGCATGGCTGCTCCCTTTCTACTGGAATATTCCTAAAATAATCTATACATTGTATTGGCAGGGCAAAACACTGCCAGAGCAGCTAGATGTAAAGCTGATTGTTTTTATTCTGCCTCTCTGGTGGTTTCGTGACACAAAAAATTTAGAAGCAAACAGATGCTTTCCTATAAACTGCTGTTCAGCCAAAATTTTTGATAGATACAATTACAATAAAAAATATCAATGAAGAGAATTTCAGCCTGGGCAAAGACAGCTGTAATGTGAAGGCAGTAGCAAAGGAAACCAAGTATTTCTGCAAACTCTTTCAGTACTTCCCAGCTGATAGCCTGATAATATGTTTTAAGTGACGTAAATTAGTTGAGAGATCTTTTCTATCTTTACAATGCAACTGTGTCTTACTGAGTGTAATGCCAAAAGATATGGCCACCCACTGACTGGCACAAATGTGTCAGTTCAGGGGATCTATGCAAAGTGCACTTGGTCCTTTAGCTGTCCCTGTTGGCTGACAAGGGTTCCTGGGTCCCAGGTTTACAACTAAACCTCAAACCCCACTTTCATGGCAATTCATCACATATGAACAAAGCTTTTAAAACTTACCTTGTAAAAAATGAAAAATATTTGGCAAAGCTTAGGACAAGCCTCTTTGACAACAAAACTTTTTTTAATGCTTATGCATCCCTGAAGACATATAGCACAGTACCATCTGATAGCTGAAAAGTCCAAGCTGTTATTTAAGGCCCCCCGCTTCCAGGGCAAAATCCCAGGGGTAATGAACCTCACAGCTTCAGATGCAGGCATTTCACATATGCAGCAGTCAGTAGCAACGGGCTGTTATGGAATTCCATGGTGGGACACAGGGATTTAAGACATCTGTTGATGTCTGAATGAGATGACTGTGGAAGAGATTTAAGCTCCTGACTACAAATGGTCCCTGATCACTGGTCAGAATAAGGCTGGCCTATTCAGCATTGCTCTGGGACTACGGCAGAGATTGCTCCAAGCACCTCTGGCTTCAGTGGGGACTGAAACACTTGGCGGCCACCCATCAGGAGAGACTGAGCATTGTGGCAGAGGGATCATCTGTCTGTTTTCTGCTGCTTCTGCATTAACTGCTCTGTCCTCTAGTACTGTTCTTCATTTTAGATGTTGGCTGAGGAAAAAAGCTACTAAAAGAACATATTGGAAGTCTGGAAGTAGTATCGGGAAAGCAAAACTGGACTTTGACATAGACATTGTTAGTGACAACTTGAGGTAAGGAATTTCAACACGTTAACCAGCCACTATGTCTTTTTAACCAAAATACGGAAATTGGAGTTGTACTGTTCTTGAGTGGTTATGGCCTTCCTGGAGAGTCTAGCACCCTCCCTTAGCTTTACGGGTCCCATGGAAAATTGGACACACTGGTTTGCATATGAAAATGTGTAGAAGTTTGAATCCTCAAGGCTGGCTTGAATCTCAGTACTTTCTAGGGAAATGGGAAGAAATTGCTGGAGAATGTAAGTGTAAACTTTTTTCTGAACCTTTCAGAAATGTAAAGTATTGACATAAAAAACAGTTAAGGGGAAAAAGACAGAATTTTGAAAATTTTCTTTATTTATTACTAACAGAGTTGCATTTGTCTAATTTAAATATGTTTAAATAAATCAAGCCCTAATATTAATTTCCTTTAATAAATTCTGCTACTTTGCATTTTTGGCATTTAACATGGCAAGGTGTAGTACATGAAGGTTTAGTTGTGGTAAGCTTGTCCATACCATTTGTTTCCCAGATAGTCTGGTTTCTTTTAGAAAGTAACATTCACTCCTCTGCTTCAAAGCAAAACCTCAAAACGTCACACAGAGGTCACTAATGCAGATATATGTAAACAGACTAGAATAAACACTTTGATTTGTAAATTGTCCTGGTTCCATCTGTGAATATTAACTAAGAAGCCAGCAGTAATGCTCAGTAATATCAACGTTTTTAACATTACCACTGAGATAGAGGAACTGAGAGGAAGTGAGATGTGAACGAAATGACACCATCCGATGAGGTGTCTTTCTAGGATGTGGGATGCACTCTCTGGTGGACTGTGAATTATTAGCAGACATGGAGTGCTTATGCTGACAAAGTTGTCTTTTTGAACTAAATGCAGATTTGCAGAGCCTGCTGCTCATTTTCCTGAAAAAGACAGCTTCCTAGAGAAAAAGAATCACTATTTCAAGTATATTGCTTTCTTGAGAAAAATTGTTCATGATTTCCAGACTAGTTCATCAGCATTCAGTCCAAAAACATAGTACCAACACAAAAAAAAAGTAGTTTCAGCAATTTAAAACCATAAGGGTTTTAAGGAAGTACATGGGACTAATCTGTGTTATTTTGTTGATGCTGTATTTTTAGAACTCACCTGTTTTTTGGGATAGCTAGTATATATGTCCACACTGAATTACTGAAATATTTGCTCTACAGATGAAAAGCAGAAAAAGCTATTCACATCCCCCACATTAGGCAAGTAGCTTGGATGTGATTCATGACTCTTTCAAGGAACTTAAATTTCCTCGCTGTCAATGAAGAAAAATAGGCAAAACAGAGTAGCTGTCTTAGAAGCTGAAAGTAAACCCAGACAGAACTGTGAGTATCCCCCAACTAAAAGCAATGGCAAAAAAATTCTACTGACAGGTAGTTGTGAAAGAACGGCAATTCTTGCCAGAGAGAGTGAGAGGTATTAATGTTCCTTAAACAAGATTGTACAAGTCTTCAGGAAGATTCAGTCATAAGGTAGATCTGAATACTAATAATTATCTATCGCTGAGCAAAAAGAGAACCAGAGGGTACCAATATAGAGCTAGAGAACAAGAAGGCAATCTCCTAAAAGAAAACAGTGATTTTAGGGTGATAGTTCTACCGAGCTTGTAACCACCAGAAAGGCACTCTGTATGTTTATGGGATCAGAACTTTGATGAGCTAGAAGACAGCAGATGCTTCTAGATTTCAACAGAAACCCCAATTCACATTATCTATAACATTGAAAGATCTTCCTTTTTTAAAGCAGTTCTACCAGTGACTTTGCTGGAAGTTCTTTAGTCTGTGCCCATTGCCTCTTGCCCTTTCATTGGGGATCTCTATTAGAAGTCTGGCTCTGTCGTCTTTGCTTCCTTCCCCCCATCAGGTAATCATACACATGGATAAGTTCCTCAGAACCTGCTCTTCTCCAGGCTAAATGACCCAGCTCTTTATAGGAGAGATGTTCCCGTTCATTAATCGTATCCATGGCCCTTCACTGGACTCATTCCAGTATGGCTGTGTCCTTTTTATATTGTGTAGCCCAGAACGGGACCCAGCACTCCAGATGTGTCTCACAAAGACTGAGCAGAGGGGAATCAATCTACTGACACTGCTGTTCTCAATGTTCCATTTCTTTTAAAGAATAGAGAGCAGTGGTCCCCCAGTTCTTGTGCAAGTGTCTCCTTCAGTTAACTATGGACATATTATTATATGTTGGTTAAGAAAAAAGGACATACTGGTGTTTTTGTGCTGACAGGTTGTGTGCTGACTACTGTTCTTATCAGGCTTTGTGTAAGTTATCCCTCACCAGAGGTGAGAATGCAGGATGGGAGCCACTTCAAGCTTGTTTACGAAAATCATAAGAAGGCATAAATTCACCAAAATAAAATGTGCGAATTAGCACTTTTAGTACTCAAATTATGCACATAAAGTCACACTGATAATCTATTAAGTCTTTACAGTATTAATAGATCAGATTTGTAAAGTTTGATAATAATATCAGCAACTATCAGAAGCATTATGTATTTTAGCACTTAACAAAGAATTCTGAATAATAGAAGTGTAGACTTTAAATGCATGTCAGAAATCAATATTTACCCATTAATAATGCAGGGTCCTTTCTTGAGATGGCAGTTTTTTCCTGTAAATCCTTGGGCACACAGACAAATATATCCTCCATCACCAGTCTCTATACACGTTGAATTATTGGTGCAGGGCTTTGCAGAACATGGGTGAATATCTGTTTAAAAAAACCCAAGGGGGCTCAATTAATCTAATGAGAAAGAGTCAGTCGATGATATACAATACTTCAAATAA
This sequence comes from Struthidea cinerea, assembly GCA_013397865.1. Lineage (NCBI taxonomy): Eukaryota > Metazoa > Chordata > Aves > Passeriformes > Corcoracidae > Struthidea > Struthidea cinerea. The sequence continues at coordinate 159,037 of VZTI01004295.1, forward strand.
AATATAGCTTTAACAATACTTCATCCTGCATTTTATAAATTCTGATCTATTCCCCCCTTTGTTAAAATGGAGTTCAGATTGTTCAACTATTGCAAACAATCTCAGCTTATTTCTCTCTTTCTAGCTCCTGCTTGCAAAATGTGTTTGAATTGCTCCATTCTATAAATAAGTAGTATTAGAAATAAAATATTAGTATGGGAGAAGGAACTTCTACATAGTCTAGCCATACTTTCACAATCTTGGCTTCTCCATGAGCAGAATTCTGATAAAGCAATCAGGAACCGGGAATTCTCCCTGCTCCCTGCCTATATCATTATGTGCTTATGAACAAATGTTTCATAAAAACAGAGATCAGCAAGTTACAAGAACCTGTTAAAATGTCATCCTTTGGCTGGGCTACATTCAACCCTTACATAACTGTACCAGAAGACAGAGCTGTATGACATCTGGACCCAAAGTCACACGTCATTTTCTTTGCAATTGCCCTGCTGAGCCACTTTCCACTCAAATGATTAGCGAATTTTTAATATAATTAAAACTAAATAAACAAACAAGTGCATACTTTAGCAAGCTTCTGCAGCAGCTGCAGAGAAGGGCTGACTGGAAGGCATCTGATGCCTCACACACACATACACAACAATTTCTAAGAAGATGAAAAGGGATTTAAGGGCATTTATATTTTACTCCCAACAGCATAACATGAAATTTAGATGATATCATGAGGTACTGCAAAGTTGTAACCACAGAAAAACAACAGCCTTAGCTTTCAAATACAATCTTGCCTGGATAAAAGGTTCTATTTCCTAACGTATTAGCCTGTTCTCATTGCAAGACAGCAACTTAGCATGAACTTTGAGTGTAAGCTCCAGTTTTCACAAGGACCAAAATAATCTTGAGTGCTTTTTGGAGCAGTGTTGTTTGCCAGCTATTTTCACAGACTCTAAAGGCAGCTAATAAAGCATGTACTTTGACAGAGGAGAAAAATGAACTTTGATGCAGGAGCATGGAAACTCTCTGAAATATATATATGTGAATAGGTATGTGTATATATATACATTACTGTCAATAATTTATGTCAGGTATTTAAATTTAAAACACATCTTAAAAGGGTGTTTTACCAGGTTCTTTTAAAACATAATATATAAATTGCCTCAATTAGGTAATTTTCTCTATTTTTCTTTATTTACCTCTCAAAAGGCCAACAACCAAGTGGTAACTGAGATGAAAACTCAAAACAAGCATGTTACATTTACACATATATTATGAATGGCCTCAATCACATTACCCATAAATTAATTAATAGTTGCATCAGACTAAATACATGAAACACTCACTGTGTGTTTTTATGAGGAAGACACGCTCAGTAGTAGTTTGTCACAGCAGGATTTTTAGCCCCTGTCTCACATATTCATAGCATGGGCATTACAGACTCTATCTGTACTCTCTGAAGAGTAACCAACATGTGCCCTTGGCAAAGCAGTCCAGTGACAAATAGGACAATTTACTCCCAGCTCACACTCTGTGTTCACTTTTTAGCCAAACTGAGGCCAGGATTCCAATAGGAGGTCATGGACCCGCTAACACAACTGTGTGGCACAGCCAGGGGTGACAAGCTGACAGATCTGATTTAGTGAGGTGGATCAAATACTCTGACTGGGCTGTCATTTTTTTCCTGGAAACAAATTGACTAAATTGATTTTCCCTTTGTTATGGCCAGTGTTTGATGTGGTTCCTGTACTGTGCAGTGTATATCAGCTGCAGGGGGAAACTCTGTGCTGTGCAGCCTGGTTCCATGGGTTCACACACCAGATTTCAAGGCTGTGTTTCCACAAGATGAGAAGATGCCATGGCATCATGATTTAGTTTGACAGGCCCCATTGCAAAGAGGTTAACCAGCAGTGTTAACACCAAGACCAGCTCAGAGATGTCTTTCTTCAAGTGCCTTGTCTGTCCATGTGACTAATAATAGTCACAAATGCTACCACTGATTCTGCCCTACATGTTTACAGCGGATCAAGGCCAACCCATAACCTGAATGTCTCTAAATTACTAGGAAGGTCATTCTTGACCTGAACTGAGAACCAGGCTGCCCATATTAAAAACAGCTACACAACCAGAGGCATTAACAAACCAATTGGTGATCTAAAACCACTCTAGAAAGGAACTTCCATGATCAAAGCCAAGGAGATTGTACACTAACTTTTCTATGAAACAGAAGAAAAGAGGTAACATCACCAGTCAAAATCATCTTTTTTCTCCCATGCTTAGCAAGCAAATAAACTCCTGAGACTCTATTTTACAAATGTTTCAGTCACTTGGAGTGGCCAGTGAACTTCAGACCCTCCCACAGTTTTCCATTCTAGGTTTTTCCTTCCTGTTTCCTAACCTGATCAAGTTTCATTTACTGATACCTGTAAATTAATTGTAACTACCTATACTGACTTTATACAGCCAGGAAACTGACACTAACTTTTGGCAGAGGATGATGAGATCAGGGCCCGAGAAATTAACCCATTTGAGGTTTCAGTGCTTTATTGGGTCAGGATAACAATTTGGGTCAACTTTCGAGCAGCAAGAAGAGGAGGACGAGCACCCTTCTCTTGATCCCTTATGGCAAATAATGCATTTAGAGTAGGTAAAACCACTGAGACGAAAGACTATCAACGTTGCTGCAGATGAAAAGATAGTTATGTAGTTTTGGCTAAAAATTCTTAGCAGCTCTTCATGGAGATCTAGATTCAAATTGGCAAAGAAGACTCTGAGATGACTCCGAGTGTTGAGAGAAATAATAGTTTCTGCACTTGAACATGGGATACCCTTTTTGGTATTCTAGGACTATCTTAATGAATATGTGTTTAATGTTTTTTCATAAAGATGTGGGTTCAGTTTTCAATGCATTCTTTTGCATCCTAAGTAGCAGTTGCAAGAGGGAAACATTGCAAGGCTCAGAATTGCAAAGATATATCAGTACTATGAAATTCAGCTATGCAAGTAAAGCTTTTAGAAGTAGCTGTGAAGATGCTACCTTTAAAAATATGGGACTTTGTATTCACTGATAAGCAACAGAACTGAGCCTCCTAAGGTGGGGATTGTTCTGTGTAGCTTTAGAAATCTATGACTGTAGATCAGAGAAGGACTCATTCCTCCTCATTAACTGTAATGTGAATCTAGGTGTCTGTCTCAGGTCCAAACACATATGTGAGATGTGTCCAGAACAACATCTGAGAGTTTATAGCCAGCCACATCTGCACCACGGATGTCACCACTGCTACCACAGCTCCCACAAACATACCAGGACTGACTTTAAGAAGCCTCTCTATGCTCATGTGTGCGGTCAGTGAGTACAGGCTGCAAAACCTGACGAGAAGGTAAATGAGCACCTGAGAACCTTGCACCAAACTCCATGTCTCTGCAAGGATGTGACCTACCTAAAACCTTCTGAGTCTTTTAGTCATCTTGAAAATCTTACACAGTTCAAACCATCCTCAATAACCACTCTGGCTATGTATTGGAGAGCTCAGGCATGCTCTACAAATAATAAGCCATACACCAACAAAAGCCTGAAAGGCATGAAGAGAAAATGAGGCCCTGGACACTTGTCCTCTCGCAGCTGCAGCTACGTGGGCTGAACAGTCGCATGCTCCTGGATGCTCATGTGGTTTCCATCCCCTCAGATCTCTCTGACTGAACATTTGCCTGTGTCAGCCAAAATAAACCATCTCAACAAAGGCCAATTCTTCAGCTTGCTTATATCAAGCTGGCTCATTCTGACTGGCAAAGGGTGAGAGGGTGCACACAGAGCTGTGCTTACCCCTTGGACCTGAGGGGGAAGTGGCAGCCTGTTCAGGCAGACCTTTTTCTCAGTTATAGTAATGCTACTTCACTGAATCATCACTGGGTTAAGTAAAGGAAAAAATAAGCACAATGTTTTCCTTCCAAGAAGTACTGAGAAAATAGCATATATACATATATTTAATGTGGTACATAAATATTTAAAGTTATTTAATATATACAAGACAACTTGTATTTTGATTAGAAGGGCTTACAGAACAACAAGGGAGCAGTTATTTGTTGGCCTTGTCCATGATCATCAATGTTTAAAATAGAATAAATTTACACTTTGCTCACACATATGCCCAATTACAAAAGATACTGCATTGCTTCGGCCTAAATTGTTATAGAAGTTTGAGATTTATGTGCTGCTGCCCAGAATCTCCTCATTATCTGGAGCTAACATTCAATATTTTAGAATTAGTTCTTCAGAAGGACTTTGCGTGTCTCCAGCACCAGATGGGGCTGCTTCCCCTCACATGCTCAAGGAGAGAAAAGGATGTGCAAACCTATGTCACAGAGGCTGCCAACCCAACCCTCCTCACAGATGCACTGCCAGGGCTTGGCACAGCTGCCGTGCAAACACCCAGGGAAAGGAACACACTGATTACAAAGTGCACCCTGCCAGCCAGGTTGGCACCTGAAAGAGATAAAAGACAAGACAGAAACGTAGTTTATTTTTAATAAACGTAATTACAAGGATGCCCCCCTTTTTGAGGCACAACAAATAAACTTTTGCATACCAAACTGTGCTATTTGAATGAAAGCATATCATAAGTGCTTCTGGGATACTAGAAGCAGTTTATGTGAAGAAAACCATTTCATTCAGTGAGAAAAAAAAAAGCTAATCAATAGAAATACTTCATACTGAAAATAGTAAACTAAACAGGTATATAGACATCCATGCTCTATGATTCCAGTTACTGTATCCTAATCGAGTGCTGTTTCATCACAGTTCCATATTTTCAGACACCAAACCATTTCAGTTTCTATCTGTCTTACCAGGACTATGAATTATTGAAGCTGACCACTCCTGTGCTAATACCCCTGTCTGACAGATCTTTTTACCTGCATTCACTGGGAAATTCACAGAATCCATTCTCTGGATGGCAGCCAGCTTTACAGTTCACGCCTGGAAGAAGACATTTATAACATCAAACCAGAAAAATCAGCACAAAAACCCCCATATCATGTCCTATACACATTAGTGATGTTTTAAAAGAACCTAGACTGCAAAACTTTCCATTTCTTTTTTCTTCAAACCCATTTTTGAAACATAAAATTTTAAATTAACCTAATCTGGAACATGTTATAGACTGTTCCCACACGGCAAGGGAAATGTCATAAAGAATTAATCACAAAAGAATACAAAGTCACTTTAGCACGCGCAAAGTGTATGTAATATCCCTATACACTTTTTAAAAGCGTAATGTCACAGCAGATTCACGGCTGTCGTTTCACGACATGCCACAGCAAATGCATTGTTTCAGAACTACTTGAAACACAAAAGTACTTTTAGTCAGAAAATAAATTCCATTTAAAACAACTTACAATAAAAGCATTGCATTCATTTCAACCCTACATCAGATGAAAATAATGATTTTCAGTAAATCATGCATAACTAACGTAAGTTAAGGAGAAGAGCTCTCAGTCGCAGGTTTTGTTTTGTCTGTTTGTTTAAGCATTTGCATCAAGCAATGCTCCTCTGGAAGGTCACCGCTAGCCACTGACACCCGACGCCAACGGCAGGAGAAATCCTCTCCGTCCGCTGCCAAGGAAAAGCTTTCCGACGACACCAGCATCTCTGGCTGCAGCGAGAGCTGGGGAAGCCTTTGCCATGCAGGGACTCCGGGAGGGCTCCCGTCATCGCCGCTGCCCGCCCGGCCCCGGCAAACTCCCAAAACTTTCCCAACTCGCCTCCCGTGCCGCGACACTTCCCGCGGCGGAGGAGCCCGGCGGGCAGAGGGGCGCGGCGCCCCGGCGCTCGCTTCGCCGGCCTTACCTGGGGCTGCGGGGAGCACCAGGGGCAGGAGGCAGCAGCAGCCGAGGATGCCGGCGGCGCGCAGCCCCATGGCCGGGCCGGGGCCGCTCCGCTCCCCGCGGGGAGCTCGGCGGACGCGGGGTGGGAAGGCGGCACCCCCCGCCCGCAGCACCNGACGGAGGGCGGGGAGGGCTGCCCGCCTCCACCCGCGGGCGGGGAGCTGCCCACGGGGCCGGGCAGCCCCGGCCAGCGGCTCCGCTCCGAGCCGCGCTCCTGCCCGCGGGCGGCCAGAGAAGCTGCGCACCTCCAGCACCTCCAGCAGCTCGGCTCCTGCCGCGGGCGAGGGGAGGAATCCTGTAAGGGCGCGGGAGAAGGGAGGTCTGGGGCGAGGGGGAGTGTTAAGCACGCCTCTGGTCTCCCTAAACCTTAGTCTGGCTGTCCGCAAAAAGCTAATTTGGGGCTTGTCTTCAGGTATCTAAAGAATTCTCAGTAGTTCCCATCAGAGTTCCAGCTCTTTCAGGAAAGACCCAGCGAAGGCAGGGAAAGTAAGATACTATTAGGTTTCTGAGGCTTGAGAATTCAAAAAAGACCCCACCAAAACGCCCCAAACTGTACCTTTAGAAGTCACAGAACAGATCAAAAGTAAGCATTACTTTTACCACGAGGCACTTTAAAGTCTGCGTTTTATCCTGTGTTTGTACGTTTCTCTTTTATATATCTTTATTCTTCCTTTGCACCGTCCCTTAAGGAAATAAACTGGCTATTTCTTATTCTTTGTCTCCCTTCTAGTTCATTGTTTTCTTCTTTTAAAGAAGTTCTGCTTGGTTTTTAGGATTCCTGAGGGACCCGTTTTTTGCCTGCTGATGCAGTGCTTTCTTCCACGAGACCTCATTTACTAATTTGTCTGCTTTTATGTGAAGCAACTAGAGATCCTTATACTATGGTGAGAAGACTATACAGCCATCTGCTTTTCCTCTAGAATTACAATGGGCTAATTCAAGATTACCTGCCTGAAAATGCACACACTGGAAAGCACTCATTAACTTCAGATAGTCCATGTAGTGGTATTTCAAGACAATCTTGTCACATAGGTTGAAAAGGTTTGCTGCTAGCTATGCTGCCTTTTAGTTTTAACCAAGAACGAAGGAAGTGAAGGACAGAAAGAGTAGAAAATGAGGGTTGGGTTAAAAGAGAACACTCAGGAGTGAGGTGTGAGAGGCAGACACTGCTTCTTCAAAGCCCTCCAGAAGCTTTGGTATCTGAGATAAGCTGTGCCTATCTGACTCTATAGGCACAGTTTGTCTCCATGCCTTTTCTGCTTGTCTCGCTTTCCTTTTACTCCTGAAGCATTACTTACTATTTTGAAAAGGTTACTTTGCCTCATGGCTTTTGCTGTAGCTCACCAGAGCAAGCCTTGCTGGGGTATTGTCAATGACACCCTGGAGAATGTGGAGTGGTAATGATGACTGCTTAATCCTTTACTCTGCCCTTCTGTGAGCCTCTGCTTTTGTAGGGCAAATATTAGCAGCTCTTTGTTCGCTTTGCTTTTGGCCTTAGTTATTTGTTCACACTCAGGTTGTGATAGGTCCAAGGTTGCTTTTTCTTCCCTCAGGTGGTAAGTTCTCTGCTTGCTGAGGTAGAAGCCCTGCTATGTTAGACCTTTTATGCACTTTTGGACCAAGAGATAACCTGGGTAGTTCAAAGGGTTCTATGCATTCTGTGGTTTCAGTGATATTCCTGTATTATCTTGACCAACTAGTAAAGGAAGGCTTCAATGTTTCTGCCTTCTATCCTAGAAATTTCTCCTTGTATTCTTTTTTTCTTCAGACCTTAAGAGTAAAGAATCTGTAGAATTCATAGGCTTTATCTGTACACTCATCAATGTCAAATTATCTGCCTAATTTGCATTGTAAATAGATATGCTGACATATGATGACACATTTCTTCTATTTTCTGAGATAACTACTGAATACCTGCTGTATTGTTCAAGACTGACATCTTACAAAAATCATTAGGAAAATCTGGTTCTCACAATGCTATGTACAATGTTATAATGGCCATTGCAAACTTCAATTTTTGTACACTCCTTACTTTTCATGCTTTTTTTTAATAGATACACTCTTAGGCAAAAATTACCTACTTCTTAAAACAACTCTATTTCTTACTCTCTTATGTCTCAGGGGTGCCTCCCTGATTGCTGAAAATAGGAAAAAAATCTCAATTTTCCCATCTTTTCTACTTTCTTCAACTGTTATCTAAGCTAAACTTGCTAATTTTATTTCTAAGAGGTCATAATCCTTTTCTTTTAGAGTACAGTCTGTCTGTTGGAACAGAATCTGCCCAGATACTAATCCAAAAATAATTTCAAAACAGAAACCCAGCATTCTGTAAATCCAGGCTAATTCTCTTCTCTTCCTCCTTCCACCTGAGTAAACCAAGCTGCAAATAATTTTTACTTAGCTTGTTTACTGCCAAAAGCACTCTGAACCAAATCTCCATTGTCTTCACAATACTTCTCGAAAATTACAGTAACTGTGTTCTGTGTTTCAGATCTTAGTGATTTCTACTCAGGATAACCTTAATTTTTTTATCTTTTTGGGTCTTTGCATTAGAAGTTGGAAAGGAAAGCATCTCATGTAGTAGCTGTCTAGGTATGGAGATCATCCAAGGTGTAAAGACTGTGTTTATTTCTTCACCTAAAAATACTTGAGTGGTGAGTAGAGATTGAGAATCTGCATCAGTGACAAGAAACACAGAGCAATTCATTGGCATTACAGCTCCTGAAGGCCCCTGCAAACTCTGGTAGCTGGAATCTGAGGCTATCATCAGTGTCACAAAGAAACCATAAACCATATAAGACCTCACATGAGGGGGTGAAATAACTGATTAATTTGGACTACTTATACAAAGTAGTATTGCAAAGAGAAAGGGGAAAATATCAATTACAGGGGCAGTGCCCTGGCACTTTTTGAATTACTGTATCAGAAACTCTATCGTGGAGACATTTATCCTTCATCCCTCGAAGTGACCTCATCACCGATGAATATACACAGGCATAAAGTTTTAGGCTCTGCTACCTGGTTTTACAAGTTTGTGCTCAATGACTGGTGCTGTCCATTAGAAGAAAGCTCATCAGATGCAGCTGGAGCCCTAAGGAACAATTTTTCACTCTTTCTGTAAGGCTGTTCCATCCTTATGTGCGCTAGGACCAGATGGTCTGAACCAGCCTACAAACTTGCTGGGTTTGAGCAGAACATCCTCTCTCTCTTTCCTTTCCCTCTAACCCTTGCCATGTCCCAGGTGCACAGTGGCATTTGTCCCCCCACGCCAGCTTGAATTCTGCTGCCTCCAGCTCCTCAGTGAGCTGACTCAGTGCGCTGTGCTGGCAGGTGACTGATAAGAAAAACATGAAATTATTTCTGCTGTCACTATACCCTTTTCAAAAACATGTTTCTGCCCTCGCAGAAGGCAACAGGTGAATGCCTGCAGACGTCAGCGGGGAGACAGGCCCCTTGTCCATCTTTGTCTGTGTCAGGGCACATAAACCAGAAAGTTTTTCTTCATAGAGCAGATTTCACTGCACACTGAAGTTGCAGCTATCGCCAGTGAGCTAGAGATTGCCAAAATATATTTTTTTAGCACAGTAAATTTTCCCCATTAGAACAGTAGCCAAAATGTGTAGAGCTAAAATATACAGCAATAATTTACAGAAGTTAAAGCCAAACTCATTCCCTTGCCTAGTACTGAAAATCCTCACAGCCTCCCTCTCTAACTATTGTCAAAGCAGTAGCTCAGTGCTATCTATCACCCAATTACTGTAGCACAGAGAATTTTGCCAGCTGTTTTGGAAAGTACATTACGTGAAATCTTGGCTGCTCTGAAGACTGAGGCAAAACTTTCATCACTAGAGTAGCTTTCCACTGTCTGTAGCAGACTTGATCAAAAAATAGATACAATTTTCCCCTTCCTCTGTGTTAGGAATGTCAGAGATTTTGCCATCCCTGAGATCATAGTCTAGTCCTCCTTCAATATTTTAAGGAAATAGACCTAAATGTAGAAATTTGAAATATTCAGTAAGATTCTTAATATTTATTGTCTGAAATATTCAGAGTCTTTACTCTGTCAGATGCACAAACTCAGCAATTAAAATACAGGGTCAAGAAAATAATACATAAAAAGCTAAGCAAGACAACAGCAAAAACTTTATTCTTCTAGCAGTTTTTCCATCCTACTATTCACAGCACAAAAGTTGAGAAACTGGAGAAGTATAGCCATAAAATATATTCAGAAAATATTATTCTGTCACTAATGCAAACAAAAATGAAATCTTATCCAAAGCTGTTGCAAAAAAGAATACATGTGTATTTAAAGAAATATAAGCAAAGGCATTTTTCAAAGATCTGGAAGAGCATCACTGTCATTTTAGATAGTAGTAGTGGGCTGCCTGTACTTGAAGTATAGAATAACATAGACAGGTTCGTTGAATGACGGTGTGAGAACCATGGAAAGGTTTTTTGGTATAAAACCAGAGAAATTATAAAAGATAGATCCATCATGATGTGTGAAAATAGGAAAGACAAAAATGCAAAAACTTGTAGCAGACAGAAGTAATGGCCAGTACTGTACTTAGAAGAAAGATTAATTTAGCCTGGATATGTAGACATTTTCTTTTAACGCTGAGGTTGATCAGACAGTATGACAATTTGTCACCAGAGTAGAGGCAAAATAATTAATTAGGTGTCTTTAAGGAAATGTTAAGTACACTTATGAGGAGACTAATTTAAAATCATTGCTTGAAGCAGGTGTTTGAATTAGGTTATCTGAGATGTCCCTTTTAAAGCCATAATTTGTAGTCCTTCAATATCTTTTGGTCAGGCAAACATTCCCTTGCAAACTGATGTTAAAAAAAGCCTGAGTCCTAGGGGTTTTTAAAAGGTACTTGACAGCCTGACAGATGTCAATAGTAATTAGGAAGTTTTTATCATAGCATGTCCAATACATCCAACATGCTGTACCAGCTTAGAGATGCTGATAATGTTCAGTTTGTAAATCACATCACGTTGCTAGGTTTTCCTGCAGTGTAAGAGATTTGGTGCAGTGAATACAAGTGTAGTTTCTAAATAGTCAGCCAGTAAACAGGACTTTTTTTTTTTTGCTTTGTTAGTAGTATTGCATCTTAAAATATATCTTTAAGTACTTGCCTGAGGCTAGAAAAATAATTTTACTTCCTACATAAAACATAACTAGATCTGAGACTACATTTCTGGACAGGGGCTGACTGTGTACGCAGGGGACAAAGCAATAGAGGGAAAAACAATCTCTATTAAGGCACAATGTTCTTATGGTTTTCTGAATTGACAGAATAAATTATTCTGTCTTCTGGCTGAAAGGGATATTTATAAAGAAAAATGGACAATTCACTGCAAGACAGACATATATCAAAATGAATAGCTTAGTTTTATCTACATGGGGTTTGAAATGATAGAGAGCCATCAAGGATTAAATGTTTGAAAGAGGGGGAAATTCAACATTGAACCACTGTTCAGGTCTTTTGGAAAATTGTCCACATATGAATAATCCAGAAAGTGAAAGCATTGCCATGTATTTCTGAGTGTGTGTATAATCTATTCAAATTTAGTCTTTATAATATCTCTGTATATATGATAGCTATATATGGGGAGTGAACAGGAAAACAAACAGATCTAGGGGCAGTATATAACAGAAAAACAAACGCATGAAGAAATATCTTATAAAATTGTCATTTATCAAAAAGAGATACTCTGACAATTTACAACTTTTACACTCTGAAGACTCCCGTGTGTTCTGAAATTGTTTCAACCTGAACTCTAGTACTTAGAGGAGCCTGCTGTTTTTAAAGCTTTGAACTGGCCCTGATGGAGGCTTTAGGTGGCAAAAAATAAATTAAGAACAATCCACATGCCTTTCTTGACTCATTACTGCTGTCAGAACTCTAGTTCCTTTTCAGTCTTTGATTTTGTCTTGATCTCAGCTGGATTTTTTGCAAACTACAGAAGCAAGCTGTTATTTTCAGTCTTAGTGCTTTCTCTGATTTTGTGCCATTTTAAGGGAAAGATGCTGCATTTCCTTCCATTATATACAAGCTCTAACAGATCCATTGTTGTTATTTATACACCCTCACATGTTCTGCTGATTCCATCACATGCCAAAAACGTTTCCAGTGTTTTTGATGTGTTGTTTTTTCTGACAAAGAGACCAGATCACTTCTCTACCCTGTGTGTTTGGTTGGTTGGTTTTTGTTCAGCTTTTTCCAAAATATATGTTTATTTTCTCAAATTTCTTTTTTTTTTTTAATATAGGTCTACTAATTCTAGAAATCAGGTGAGCTTAAGTCTGTCATAGTCCCATTCCATTTTTTTTTTTTTTAGTTCTTCACTCTTATGTTATAAACATCTCTATGCTGTACAATTCTGTCCTTTTCCATACTGTTTCTAATTAGTTTTTCTTCTGCTACTTTTTTTTAATGTGGCGTCTTATCATTATGGTTTTCATTGCTCTCTCTAATGATATCATTAAGCTATAAAATGGAACCTAAACTAAGTTCTATTTGCATTATTATGGTTACCTTGCATTTTGTCTAGGTCTATTTAATCTTTAATTTGTTACAGGATATTATATAACCATCAGTTGAAAATGATCAGTTTTGATGAAATTTCTAGTGTTCTCTATGAATGCATTTTTTCCTCCTGGGTAAGGGACACATGAAAAAACTGCCTCAAGAGTATCATTCCACAATTGGTGCCATAAAAATAATTATTTGAGACTTTAAAAGAACCCAAATTAGAAGGAATATCTGAGGGGAATAATAAAGCAGAATATGCCAGAAGCAGTCCTTTTTGCCATAGGCAGAAGCTCTTTCCCTCAGTCTAGCATCAAGGCCAAGAAAAATAGAGATTGGAAAATTGTCAACCCTTTATACACAAGTGATATCAAGAAAATAATTTTCACGAAGATATACAACCTGTTTCCTTTGGTTTAGTTCATGTCTCAGCTCTGCACTTCCCAGGAAATTTTTCTTCTTTCTAGCCTTATTTTGAAAGAATTTGCAAGTGAAAGACAAATATTTGTTAATGGTGCCACAATAATATATTTTAAATTGTTAATGCTGGTAAATGCTTGAAGTCAGGAAGCCTGAAAATTTTTGCAGAACAAAGAGTATGACTTTTTGCCCTGTAATTCCAGTGTGAAACAAATTAATTACTTCAGTAAGTTTATCCAGTGCTTAGTATATATTAATGTAGAAGGCTCAGTGATAGGAATTATTTTGTAAAGCATGGTTTGAGATTAATGTTAGAAATTAATTAAGCAAGAATGTAATTGTTGTTGTTGTTGTGCCTGAAACACCTCACCATTCCTTAGTGGTGAAGATTAAGTGAGGTGGCCAAAGCAAGGCTGAATTAACTGTGGTTTGTTTTTCCCGAATCAGATCTGACCGATAGGATTTTTGCAAATCATATGAAGATAACTTGATAAACAAGAATGAGTTTGCTGAGGTCCTGCTTTTGCACTGGTTTGTTGTTGGTTCCTTTTCACAGAGAGAAAAGCTGAGGCACAGAGAAATAAAGTAACTAGTTCAAACTCACACTTGTGGCTAAGTCAGGTATGCATGGTTAGGTCTTCTGCAGCCCTCTTTCTTCTTCTTATATTTAATAATAAGAACCTTAATAATAAGGTTCACCTTTGGAGTGAACCACAGACTGGGAAAGGAGAAAGAAATTAGGCAAAAAAAAGAAAAGGAGCTTTTTGGTACAGTCCATGTTAAAAGCTGGAACTAAATACAGAATTCCCTTGCATTCTGAATTTCCAGTGATGGGTATTGGCAAGGGAAATACTGGTTCTTTGTGTCAGAAGTGGGCACAGTTTCAGTTTCCTGAACTAATATGAACTATGGATCTTCTGCTGGAATGTCCATGTGCTCATGTTCTTGGAACAGTGATATTTTTATGTTTGCCTTTTATAATCTTTATTGCTGCTAGCATGAACCATGGTAGCTATACATTGCTCACTCTTGCAGGTCTTCTGTAAACTAATTAAATGTTTCATCTTCATATTGCTTGTGAATTTAAATTTATGCACAAGTACGATATTTCTCTTCCAAGTGCAATAATCCTTAGGCATTTTGTTCAAATGTGTAATTTTGCCACTATTCCCTTTGAATCTTCAAACAGAAATGTGTCATAAATCTTCGAATCTTGTTCTCTTGCATAATGCAGTAACATTGAATCCCTTAGTTTTCTGATTTGGTAGTGTTCACCATTACTATAATGTAGATTTTGCTCTAGTCTCCTTGTTATACCTTATGAAATTAAATTTTTAGATGGTGATAAAACAGTGAACACAACAGGGCTTTGCGAACTGGAAACAGAACAAAGAATCTGTTTATATTGCATGATTGCTGGCTTGCATTTTGCTGACTATAGGTAAAAGCCTTCAGTGACAAGGAAGAGAATAAATAGCTCTCCCTTTAACTGCAACTTCGGAAAGCAGTGTAAAGCAGGTCTGATATGAAAGACACAACAATGCTTTCGATTATGTTTTCATAAATGCAGAAAACTAATGATTTTTTTCTGATATGACTACTGTATTTTACTACTTTTTCATCTGCTTGTGTCTTTCTTATGTGTTTGTGTCTTATTTCTATAGCTGTGTCTTACTTTGAATTTATAAATTCCTTAGTTCAAGGGCTGTCTTTTTTACATTGCATTTCTAAAATACCCTGTGATGGGCTCCTAGTAATTTTGACAATACCAAGATGACGTAACATTTGTGTTGCATTACAGATGTTGCAACTGCCATCAGGACTGTAATCTGACTGCACAGGGGACTAAATAAGTAGATAGAGAGGTACTTTTTACTCAGAAAAAATGTGAAAGAGCACAATAATGAAAGTAGGACAACAAACTAGGACACAACCACAACAAAATAACGTGACCACGACGATCCAGGAAAGAGTTCACTATTCCCATGGCTCTAAGGGGTGGGGCTTTCTTATTGCTTCAATATTTATTTGTGTCTGTTGCAGAAAGTAAGCCTATGTACAAAACCTGTACAATGTTATATTATTATAGTGCTTTTGAGGCTGATAAGTCAAGCCCTGAACAGATGGGAAATGATGCAAGAATTAAGATCCACATGCAAACTTAATTTGGCTTTTTGTGATTATGCTTTCTAATTCCATCTGCAATCTTGTCATTACATACTGTGTTTTTTCATGGCACATCTGCCTGATTGAGTGCTCACTTTTTAAATAGCTTTTCAGTATTTTGTTTGCTTGTGTGGCTCCTGTGCCTTACCTCTTGCATTTTTCAAAACCTGTTCTAAAGAGTTGTTGAACTTTTTCTGAGACTTCTCATGCTGTTTGTATTAGCATCCAACAGCTACAAAAATAGAAATGAACATATTTTCAGAGCATCTCTGTAACATGAGGCAGTACTAGAACATCCATTTTATATCTGGAGGACTGAGAAACAAAAGAAGCAAAAAAAGCCCAGTTCCTGCTTGCTCTGAAGCCAGTTGAAGACTTCTTGCCAATGGAAGACTTTTTCAGTGCATTTAGCGCATTAGACATTCAAAGCACAGCTCTCAAAGACATGAAAGGCGATGGCGAAAGCACAACACCTCATCAATTCAGGCTCAAGTGAGAGACCCAGATAATGAGTAGATGTAATTGCCACTCATGAATAGTTTGGCTCTAGCGGCTTGCCTGGCATCGTGGGCAATATCGTGGAGAGAGGCAGGGTAGAACATAGCTCTGCAGAAGCTTTAGAGCAAAGGTCAGTCTTTCTCCTCCTGCTTCCCTCTGTACAGAGCTTCTGACCTGTGGGCCTGTGGACTGGGCACCTTTCACAGCACAGCCATGGCTCATTTTCACAACATACTGTTCCATTAAACTGAGCCCTGATTCCTGTTGCAATTAAAGTGCATGACATTTATGTAAACCTTCTGCCATAAAAAGCCATACAAGTGGGTTGAAAAAAGATTGCAGAAAGAAGTGCAAGAAGTGCATTGCCAATGTTTTGTGAGCTTCATGATGCTTTAAAAGTAGCTTGCAGGTAATATTCTGCTTTTTTCCATTTTTTGACGGTTTGTTTGTTTTTAATTCAGAAACAGAAGCAGAATATCCCATAATGTGATATCAGCCTGGTGTCTTCATGGTTTGCCTGCATGTTGGCAACAACTACAGCTACTTCAGAGAACTCTGCAGCTTGAAGCTGGTGAGGTAACTCCCGGTCAAGGCAAATAGTCATTCTTGATGAAGCAATGAGAGCCTTTGCTGAGGAGTTTTACACATCCTTGCTGAGAGCCTGTGAATGGTGAGACATGAATCTTTAATTCCATTCCAGGCATAGTTCATGTTGTTTCTCCTTAAGATAAATCCTTTCTGTCCCATGTTTCCAGCATTTCTTCATTAGAGTATTTTGTAGCTCAGTCTCCGTTATGCTTTCCTGGATTTCTCACATTGGTATTCCTTTAGAAACATTCCCACTTTCTCCTTTCCTAGGCTTTATGCTGTTCCTCTCCTTCAGTCCTCCTGCTCCACCACTGCTCTCTGGGCAGCGGAACCTCCTCATTAGTTTCTTCTCTCTCTCCCCATGGCTGTCTCCTGTACCTTCCTGTTCTCACCTAAGTGGTTCTTCATCTGCAAATCTGCACCCTGCACTATTTCACTACAGGGTCCCTTCCCACTATCTGCTTGCCCGTCCAGTCCTAGTTCTTCTCCAGTATCTGGGACTATCATAAAATCCAGAACCCTTCTTTTTTATTCTCATTTGTTCACACTCTGAAAACATCTGCTCACTGTCTTTGAGTCATCTTTTTCCTCTACAGGAAAGATGGGAAGGGACTCACTATCAAGGTGTGTGGTGATAGGAGTAATGTCTTAAACTGAGAGGGGGTAGACTCAGATTAAATATAAGGAAGAATTCTTTACTGTGAGGGTAATAAGGCACTGGCACAGATTGCCCAGAGAAGTTGTGGATGCCCCATCCCTAGAAGTATTTAAGGTCCATTGGAAGGAGTTTTGAGCAACTTGGTCTAGTGGAAGGTGTCCCTACCCATGGCAGGGGTGCTGGAGCTGTATGATCTTTAAGGTCTCTCCCAACCCTTTACCGTTTTATGGTTCAGTGATCCTGCTCATCATCTTAAACTCGTCTTCTCATCTACTGGTCTTGGTTTTCCTTTTGATCCAGCTCCCGTCTCTAGAGTCTGCTTACCTTTCTCAGACTATCTGAGTCTCATCCTCTTCTTGGGGGAACACTGCACTTCAGTTTCTGGCCTGCAACATGCACAGCATAAACAATACCTGTTGAGGTCTTATCTTACAAACATTAAGAATTTTCTGTTGAGGTGTGTAAATGACAATTTTTTCAGGGGTTATATCTTATTTGGGAAAGAACAGATATTCATAAGTAAAAAGGAAGCATGCTCTGAAGAAAACTGCAGCATGTCCTGATAAACTGCATATCCCTGCTCTGTGCCATAGGGATAGGGCAACATGTGGGAAATTTGTTTAAATTTTTTAATAATTACAGTAATTTTGGCTCATGCCCATGTCAACCTTATCCCGAATCTTGGAAACATTTTGTGAATTTTGGCTGACAGTAATTATGTAAACTTCAAGAAAATGATTTCTTTATCCAGATGTCTGGCACACACAATTCCAGCTGGAATAGCTGTAAACTTGATTAGATTCTCATCTGTCTGAAAGCAAAGCCCTATGAGAGAATGTATCTTGCAGTGTGAAAGATGAGTGATTCAGAAACTGTCCTATCAGGAGCTATGGAGAGTGGCAGGGTGGGTGTAAGCCTGTAGGACCACAGGAGCAGAAGATGAAGTTTTGGCAAAAGGTTATTACAGAACACGGAAAAGAATGGGAATGAGAAGAACTGTGAGGAAGGAGAACAAGAACAAGACTGGAGCAGTGAGGAAAGCACAGGACAGACATAGTTGGAAGGAAGCAGTGTTCAACAGACACACCACTTCACAATCCTCACATAACTCCCTCATCCACTTGTCCCACTGAATCACCACATTGCCCAGGTATTCCATCATGACACTTGGCTCAGCCATCCCTACTTCATTGCCATTGTTTTAGTAGTGTGTTCCTCGCTATTATCTAATAATATATAGGAGGAGATCATTACTGTTTCCTGGGAGTTGCTTTTGTTCCTGAGCCCTTGTTTACCCACTGAGCTCGTGGACCTGTGCATATGCATGGCCCTGAGCAGGCACACAGGCCCAGTGCTTCTCCAAGAGGTACTGTGCCCAAGAGCAGGTTGGGAAGGGAACTGGGCTCAGTCTCACAGAAGCTCAAAGACACATTCCCGCTCGTGCTGTGATTTCTCTCACACACTGTGCAACAATGGAAGCGAGCAGGAGTGGGATGACCCCTTTGTTTGGTTGCCATGACAATGTGTTACCCAGTATGGAATGCTGCTCTGAGCAGCCTTGCTGCTTGGCTGCTGTGGGATGATGATACTCTAAAAAAAAAAACATAGAAGAGTCAGCCATTGTCATTTCACTGCACTGCATTGACCTCTGCAAGATGAGAGGTGCAGCTCATCTGAAGTGACAGAGGTCTACTGCTCAAAATATAACATTTGTTTGAAAAGGAGGTCGTGGTTTTGTTCTGAAGAGGAATTGGATGAACGAGATGGGGATTTATTTATTTATTTGAAATTCTGAGGGGTCATTTAATTTCTAATGCTGCAAATAAAATACCTAAGGAAACCAACAGTGGCTTATAGATGTAGGGACAGAATTGTTGTTCACATTGCAGCACAAAGAATACTTTCCCTGGAGTGGAAGCTGCTGAGATCTGTAAGTGGATAGGCATCAGAAACATGTATAGATATGCCTGAGGTCTGATTTAGAATGGTGGATAAAGACTGTTCTGTATTTGACACAGATTAAATAGGCAGCCCTTGCTCTCCCTACGATGACCAATTACCTCAGCTGGTGCAGAAAGGAAAAATACTTCACCAGCAGCTTATTATCACCCAGAGATAACTTTCTTTAAAGAAATACTGGTTTCTCAAATACAGTTCACACAAGATATATGCCTTTAAGGGTTTTACGGAGTCTTTGAGGCATTTTCCATATGCCTTACCTTATGTTGCAGCTTGCTACAAGACAAAGATGACTTTTTTCTTTAATTTTGTACTTTGTTATAGAAGTGCTTATGATATTATTATTATTATTACTATGATTATAATTAAGGATGAGAATAATACTTTGTATTGCTGTAGAACTTAGGTATTCAAAACAAGAGTCTTGTACCAGGCTCTGTACCTACTTGCCTGTTTTTATTTAAACTGCTATACTAATTCTTTTCAAAATGTAAGTTAAGTGAGCAAATATATAATGTATCCCTCTAGATCAGATGTAATTTATTTCTATCCTTCAGGAGATTTGGAAATATACATCCGTTCCTGTCCCAGGGAGGGATGTGCTTTGCAAATCTCTATTCCCTTGACAAGAGCAGCTCTTAGCAACAGGCTATTTCCCTGTGTAACACTCCTGGATCTTCCCTCCCTCTGTTTATTTGCTGTTAACAAGTTTGGCTCTCCTTGGAATTTCAGTTCAAATTGGCTCAAAACAATGTCAAAGCAAAGTGTTGCATATACATGCATGTTAGAGATGAAACAATGAAGACTTGCATTTGTTTCTTGTTAGTCTACATGAATATTTTTACTCACCAGTTTGACTTGCTTTTCAAGAATGAAGAGCTTCTCCCCCTTTTAATGGAATTTGCTCCAAAGGCATTTTCTAATTTGTATATCACTGTAAATGGGAAACATTTATGGGGTTTACCAAACATAGATGTTGTGAAAAAGAAAATGAGTAACTTTCTTTAATATGATAACTGGTTTTCTAGACAATAGAAAGGGGAATGAAACCCCTGAAACAGAAAGGGGAATGACATCTGGATGTCAACCAAGCAGTGTGTCATGGCTTGGAAATACCGATCAGCTCTTCCATGACACTGGAAGGATGGCCCTTTTCCTCAGAAGGGAGAGAGAGTCCCTTTCCCCCTGCCCCTGGCAGTGATGTGAGGTGGTATCAAATAGCATCAGGGTCCTGGCCTCACCCCTCATGGCAATTGCAAAAAATTAACCCTGTCCCTGTCTGAAACCGGGACAGTGGCACATGGGAATTTAGTTAAGTGCAAAAGTTGGAAATTAAAGTGCAGGAACTGTAACCGTGGTAAGAAGTTGGTTAGAGGCATGATGGCAATAGGAAAAGTAGAAAGGGAAAGTATCTGGCTGGACAGAGGGAGATTGCTGGAGTTCTTCTTCAGTATTTTTCCATATTAACCTTGTTTAATATTTTCAGTAATGAATTTGGCAAAAAAATTAGAAATGTGATGAGGAAATCCCTCATGTTGCAATTGGACAAGATCAGATCTTCATAAAAGAAAATAACACAGGAGGGAGGAAGTAGATTAATAGGAGGTGAAATGAGATAGAGGTAAATTAAATGGCATGTATTTTGTTCATTTAAGTACTTGGATTTTAAAAGTCAGGAGCTCATCCGTGGGAAATGACTGAGGAGAAGGACCACACTGTAATAGTGGCTCTGTTACTGATTGCTGTTGTCAGTGACACACAGTTGCTGAGAAAAGCAATCCATGGATGGGCACTGCAAAATCCTTCTGAATTTGAAGTGTCCCCACAACCCAAACACTCATTTGCATATGGTGACCCAGAAAGGTGATTAATGTGTGGTTCAGAGGGAAGAAAATGACGAGACCTGGGGAATAACTAGTGTGATCAGAAGAGACTGCTGAGCTCAACCCAGACTGAGAGCAGCTGCTTTCTATAAACGTGTCGCTGAGGATAGAATAGAGGACCTGTACAGAGGACAAAACTAGCACCAAATCAGATTGGTTGGAACTGGTTGTTAATTAAATTTGGCTGGAAATTTGAAGAATGTTTACCAAAGAGTATTGAATAACCTTTTAAAAGGAATATCAAGGGCAAATAAAACACATACCACCAATGGGGTAAAACCTCTGTTTTGAAATTGTTACTGTTTGGCCTCTATCCCTACCACATGATTTTTCTTACAGATATAACACTTTGTCCTGTTAGCCTTGTCAAGTGAAGAATGATTAAATTTCCAATGCATATCCTTCAATTCAAAGAAATATTATGTCTGTTTCCATTTTAAGACTTGCTTCTTTCTTATTACTCTGGCAATTATCAAGTCCCTATACTAGCAGTTTCCAAGTACATAGAAGCAGAAAATCTCTCTCACTCTTTCTTTTTTAAGGCTGTTGTAGAAAACAATTAATTAATTTGTTTATGTCTGCATATATAGGATGAGTGAGGATGGCTTGTTTATGTATAAATAAATGACTGAAGGGAAACAAAATAATTTTAAATGAATCCTACATTTGGAAATTTTTTTTGAGACCCATGGTTAATTTTGTTTCCAAGAACTGCTTCTAAAATGTCATCTCATTTAAGCTCACACATTCACAAGCCTCCATATCTTAACAGTTTCCTGGGACAGTCATCATGAGAGGTTGCTGCAGAACAGAGGTGAACAATGGGATTTCCAGTTTTTTCTTGCAAAGGATTTGCCCCTTTGCCACTTGGAATCTAGGTCAGAGCTACTGTCTCCGAGGTGAATGCAGTCTGGAAGTTGTCCCCTGTTAGTAATGGAATTCATCCTTCAGTATTTGCTTCCTTCATGCAGTAGGCTATTACTCATAGATGTGAAGTGTTTTTGGTGTATTCTTTTAAGGCAGTGTGACCTGAAACTTTTACGTGTTGCGTCAAGAACAAACTGGACAGTAGAGTCTGATTTCCTGTGCAGTTTCTTCAGATGAAAGTCCAGGCTTACACATAGACAGCTCAGTAACAGATGTCCTCTCTTGAGATTTTGGCTGGTGGGTGTAAGAATCAATGACAAAAAATGTACAATATCTGAAAAAGAACAGGCAGTCAAGGGCATCAAGTAAATATTTACTTGCAAATTTGAAAACAAAATAAAATTATTAATTAAACATAAATTGTTTTGTCAGAGTAATTCTGGAAGCATTCTTTATTTACTGAGAACTGCTGAAAATTTCTTTTGCTGAAAAAATGCATTCCTGATGCACCTTAGAAACATGTTTTTTCCTTCTGATCTGTGCAGATGGTAGACTCCTGATGACTCCTGCTTGGGAGAATTGGGAATTCAAATACGACCCTTTAATAGGATGTAGAAGAAGAACAGCATTATGAAGAGATCTTACATTGGCCAGTTCTCTGAGAAGGCTCTGCCTGGGCTTCATCCTGGAGTGATGTCTCAAAGACTGAAATGTTTCAAAACCCAAATAAACAAGATTGTAATGGAACATGGACTAAACCAGTTGCTTTAAAACAGAGGAACCTGGAAATGACTGAGTAGGAAAGAATGTAGATATTTACAAAAGAAGAAGCAGCAAGGACACTGAAAAAGCAACTAGCAAAAGTAATCAAAACTACTAATAAGTATTTATTAACACTCATGAGAAACAAAGGATCTGCCAGAAAATTTGTAGGGTCTGCTCATGAACGGGGTATCAAAACATGTTCAGAGAACACAGAGCAATTTCAGAGGTGGTAGAACCTTTTTCTGCACCACTGTTCATGGCAGAAGAAATGAAGGATATTCCTATTGAAAAATCATTCTTTATGGGGGACTCGTCAACTGAAGTGATTCTGAAGGGATGCTGGAACTGACTGAAAAAATGAACAGTCACACATTCTCAGGACCAGAGTGTATTCACTCATGGGATCCGAAGGAAGTCAAGGATGAAATAGCTGAATTACTAATAATGGTGTATGCTCTTTTACTTAAATTTCCTCTGTATCTGACGACTCAGGGGTGACATTAAGTCTGTTTTTAAAGAAGAGAAATGAAGAGAAAATTAGTAGAAACTATAATAAACAGTGGAATGAATGGATATGTGATACATCTGATTTAATTGGCAAGAGTCGACGTTGGTTCTTTTAATGAAGAAGTCAGTATGGATTTTCTTTGTACAGAGAAGCTCTTCATTGCAAATCTTTTACAGTTCTTTCCAGAATTCAATAGAAATATGGGTAAGGATGATGTGATTGATAAATTCTTAGGTTTTCAGAATGCTTTTGATAGTCTTTCAATTTTACTGCAACTTTGCACCTGTGATGTAGGAGACACAGCAGGGAGCTAAATGAACCATTGGCTTACCATGGTTGTGCTCATATTCTGATGTAGCCAAGATGACGCCTGCCCAGTCTATCCTTGCAAGTACATGGGTGCTCCTATAGTTGGTTTCCAACAAAACAGAATATTTCTGAATTGCAACAAACACAAAGCAATCCCTTCTGGTCCTGGGGTATTTATTACTACCATCTGAGAGTCCCAGATTTCCACTCTCTGTTCCTCTAAAGAGTTTCTCAGTCTATGCATGAGCTGAGGCCTCACTGCTCTTAGAAGAAACTCTCCTCTTGTGCCACAGACACTCCACTTCCAGTAGTAAACCGATCCTCTGACAAGCAGGAATCTTCTGCTTTCTAAAGGGACCAACCTCACTCGGTTAGTCCCTTCATGGAACATTATTTAAAACAAGATTAAGCAGCCAAAGAGAGCTTGTCCATCACAGCTATGGGCAAATGTGAACATTTCTGCTGGCAAGCAACCTGATCAGCAGGAAAGCTTTGCAAACACCTGCTGCCACCTCACAAGTGGAAGCGTCCTTAGTGGGCTCAGAGCCATGCAGGCTGTTCAGATATCAACTCACCTTCATCCTGGTACGTTGCATTTGAGAAAACAGGCAAAGAGACAGTGTGAATTGTTTGGGGAGGCGAGAGGGACATTATGCCACACTGGTCAATGACAGATGAATGTCCTGTAGTAACCATGATCAAATAAAAAGCTGTTATTCTTTCTAACTTACATTCAAGGCCTGGCAGCTTGAGAATTTGACAGCTGCAGCAGTGTGCCCTCTGTGAAGCAGATATTGGTGGCAAGGAATCTATCCCTCTATGTCCTCAACAGAAATCTACCAGATTTTATGTCCCATTTATGCCTTTCTGACAACTGAAAAGTAGTTGACTTCTGATGACAGGAGCTGGATTGATGTGTATTACAGTCATTTCTCAGCACTGTAATTTTTTTCATCTTTACTTCAGACGTTCACAGCTATTCTCTTGCCACCTGACTATCACTGGAACACTAAGACACAGTAATTTTCATTATTCACCCCTTCGATTCACACCAGTTTTTTCTCTTGCTTCTCTGGGATGGACAATACAAGTGCCTTTCATAGTTTTACAAATTTTATTTTACAGTTTTAGTCTTGTCTATAAATTGTTGATGATATAATTTAGATATTTCCTGGTGTTTTAATCCAGAAAATGATCGAAGTCCCAATCCATTACTGAGTTTAAAAAAAAAATAGCTGAATCAGCCTGGAGATTCATAGTATCTGTTAGTATAAGCAACAGAGTAGGCATTACCATGTGGTGACATACTCTCCTAATCTTGCAGCAGTGTGTGCCTCAGAGATTTCATGAGGGGCATAGTTGTGTAGTACAAAATTTGGGGAAAGAGATCATCAACCAGAGATGCAGTTGTACAGATCTCCCCACTTGCCAGAGGACCATGTTTCTCCTTTTTTCATCTGCTGGCTGCTGTGTGAAGGTCAGAGATGTGGGTTAACATATACAAGAGATAAAAATGGCTAAAAAACATGGGTGGTGTAAGTTGGTGGAGTAAAAAATAACTATTTTTTCATCATTGTGCTGGAAATACTTTGGCCAGAGATAAAAAACAAGCTATATATGTTTATGAATGTGTGCTGTGACATTTAGGATTGGATTTTGGTGTTGTTGGGTTTTTTAGTATACTATGTATGTAAAAATATCGCTCTACTTTCTGTTCCTTTTTTTAAAGACACAAAGAGACCATAGGTCTTAAGATCGTGCAAATGATCTCCTTCAAATTTTATGGTTATTAATTAGCTAATTTATGCAGCATGAGGATTGGGCTCATGTTCTTTGGAATTCAGTGATGGATAGCTCCACAGGAAAACATCAAGTATAAACAAGAAAACCTTAACCTTCAACACAGAAAAATAAATAATCTGAAAAACCTACCGGAAAAACTGAAGGAAAGGGAGTTTGGTTAATGCAAAAGTGTGATTTATTAGAAATCTTGGAGAAAGTTCAGGAAAAATAAACACTCATGTTATTGCAGCATAGGAACACATCAAAGATATTATTATTATCCTTCTGTCCCAATGAAAGATGCCATAAGAAATCAGAGTGAAATGTGTTCCAGTAAACATAATTAAAAGGACAAATGTGTAAGATTTATAAATAGAAATATGCAAAGGATATGTTTGCTCACTCTAGTGGGAAGTGATATTTTAGGAGAAAATTTCCTATGTATCTTACGAAAGGTTTGCGGAAACACTGAACAGCCTCCCAGCCTTACTTTCCCAGAACACGAGGGAGGCAGCTCACGCTAATGCAGAACCCAAGCGCGTTTTAGCCGCACACTGCACAGCAGGGCTGGTGTCTGTAATGTTGGGGTTCGCCTTCTCTGTTGATGAGGACAACTCGTGTCATCACCTGAGTTTTTCAACTCATTTACCAGTTCTATTTCAGAGAAGGCAAGGGCATAGATGTGTCTGGCATTTCTAGTGGAAGGCAAAGAATTTTGTAAATGAATTTCTGGATAAATCCCATCTACAAACAGTTCCTGCCCAATGGAAAAGACATTTCTTCACCTGTTGTTTTGATAGGTTTCCTTGAAAGAACTCAGAATTATTAATTATGACCTAAACTTACAACCAAATTGATATTCTTCAAGAGCCATGTAGAGTTCTTGAAGAACAAATGATATAAAATTCAACCTTACTCCAAAAATTAAAACAACTTTTACTAAAAGATATGTCTTGGTGTTCGTGTCAGTGGGCTTATAATTTCATATACTGGGCACATTTCTTTGCTAATTACCAAGAAGATATTCTGGTGCAAATAACATTTTCAATTCAAATAGAAAATTGAGTTTTAAGTAGAAAGTTAACCTTGGTTTATTACTGGAAGAATTAATGTGCCAAAGCCTAGGTATTTTCATTGTCTGCCTTTAAAAAGAAAAGGAATCCCTTTATATTTCCATGCACACAATGTGGTCACGTAAAGGCAAAAGGTGAATAAAGAGCATTTTGCTTAATTTATACATCCTTGTGTGCTTGGCTATCTGCTGTGAAATATCATTTGCTTTTAGTAGGAAGCCACAGGTGTCAAACTGATTGGTACAGTTTCTTTATGAGAACTCGCTGCAAGTTGGGGAACACTTTCTATTTCACAGCGGGTCTGTCTTTTAATTTGAGTAGCTGATGCACTATGGCTGGAGGAAGGAATAGTGGACTTTTGATTTCAGTCAGCTTTCCTGGGGTACACGCAGATGAGCACACAGACAAAGCGGACAAAGAAAGGGAAAAGCTGTAATTGCAATGATCTGCAGGCTGGACGGCAGCAAGCTCTGCCCTAGCTCTGCTGAAGCAGGATGCAAGCAAAGGACAATGCCACACTAGATGTCTGCTGTTCCTGCTGGTGAGAAGAGCAAGGGACAAGCTCGGCTACACCATCTCTGCTGTGAAAACCTAGTTAGGCACCATTTTTTCACCTCGGGACCTGTATGGTAGCCCTTTCCTTTTCAGCCCTGACCCAGCATATTGACTCGCCATCATCGCCCACTGACTCAGCATCGTCACCCAGGGGTGGATCTTCAAAGGCTCAGGAGAGCTACTGGGCCTCTGCTGTGAGGGCTGTGCAGCCAGACAGGAGAAAGAAGAAAGGAAGATCAGTGCTGCTTTGGGGATACCTCCCTGAAGATGCTGGGTGGGTAGGGGTGGATTTTCTTTATGTGAGAATGTGATTTTTTTAAGAGGAAGAGGGCTCTCCCCTCATGACAGCAGCTCCTGGAAGGGCACTGACACTGCAATTTTGCACCACATGCATTTCTAAATGCTAGATGCACTGCATGCTTTTCTCATTGATTGTCATCAGTTACTTTGTTCCTTTCTTTCTCATGAGGGACTAAAGAGTGCCTGAGAGTTGTCTTACCAAAATGACTGTAGAAGTAATTTATCTGGGTTGGAAATAGGACCAAGCTGCAAACCTCACGTCCAGGGGAGTGGTGGAGGAAGGGTGAGATTCAAAGAGTAGTGCTGGGGTTTTTTTGCTTCTTATGATTCTCTTGCACCTATGGAGAATTTCAGATGACTGATTTAGGGCAACTGGAGGCTTATTGCCAAGTACTTGATCTGGGAATGCATCCCTATATTCTGTGCTGACTTGTGGGGGACTGCAACAAGATTATCCTCAGTGAAATAAATGCCCCTACTGGGGATGTAAAAAAACTAGGTTGTCTTCTGCAAAGCAACTCCAGAAACGAAAAATAGAAACATAAATAGCTAATGGCTTATTCTTTTTCTTAAGGAAAAAAAAAAAAGAAGGGAAAAGGAGGGACCTTCTGCAACACTAAAAGTTTGGATGATGCAGAAAGTCAATTCTTGCTTCTGTCTTTTAATAAATACACAATGCTGTTGAGGATATTGGCTCTCTTTCCTGAGGAAATCCAGCATGCTCTTAACAGTTCCTGTACTTTGCCAGGCAGACATCAAAATTGCATGGCTAAAAATGTAATATCCTTCTTTCTATACATGTAGATGGCACAAAAAAGTAACCCTTTGTGATCAGATATATTTAAGACAGCTGAAATTTTCAAATGAAGTATTTTTGGTGGAAAAGATGTGTTTCTACTAAGCAGAAATGTCTGCTCTGAGAAATTTCTTATTTTCATTATAAACCTGAAAAGGACCACAACGAGAGAAAATTCTTGCCAAGTTTTGAAAGTTTTTTTTTGCTTTCATGTTTGTAAATATGTACAGAAGATCTAAATGGTTTGCAATAACTCTTCTGTCTTTAGCTAACACAAAAACGTTTTTACTAAAGTTTTTTTATAAAGTGATAAGACAATTTCAGTCATTCTATAGAAATAAATGATTTTGATTCAATATTCCAACAAATAATTTGTGTGATCCAAGTATGAGAGGATATCATCATCTCACATCTGCAACAAATAACAGTTTAGGAGAAGAGAAAATTATAACCCCTTAGTATAAATGTTCATTTTTAGCCTTCATATGCACATGATCCATGTGGAATTCCCATGTATTTTAAAATGCAACATGCTTGGCCTACTGCTGGGATACTACCTTTAGTTACATTTCCTGTTATGGATTATTGAAGGGTTTATTGAACCCTATTCCCTAAAACACTTATACAAATTGTAGATTAAAAAAGCCAAACCCTTAAGGTAGTATACAGCAATATTATAGGTTTTCATTAAATCTCACTGAAAAGGGTGGACTGTTATAACCACAAGACATTGAGGTAAATTCAAAACCATATTCTGATCCTGTTACAAAAAATGATTTCTTCCACCATAAATTTATGCCTCTTACTACACACAGTGAGCCACGCACTGGCATGTCGATTTGGCACAAAGCCAACTGCCACAACAGGAAGAGTTTCTCCACGCCAAGGCACTACAGCTCCAAAGCTGCTTGGGCTGCCATGAAAACTGATAAGGATTTTCGCTGTCAGTTGGCTGGAGGATGTCCGTGCACCAGAGCAACCAAGCCAGAGGGAAGGCTTCTACAAGACCTACATTTTAGTCTAATCCATTCCTTTGAGACTGGCCAGGAGCAGGACACTAAAAATGCCATGTTTCAGGCTTCATGCTGACTTAAAGGGGTGTCAAAAAGGTATCAAAGGCAAATATTTCTCTTAGGTCCTCCTGGGTGTAGAAACATCACTTTTCACATGCTTACTAAAGTAGTGGGGAGGCATCAAAGAAACAAATGACTCCATCACCATTCTTTTTCTAAAAAATATCCCTTGAGTATTTCACTTTGAGCTATTGAAATAGGAATAAAAGTAAATATAAAACAGGAATTATGAACAAGGCTTATTTTATTTTTCATTATATAATTTAGCAAATGGTTTTTTTTCAGTACATGTTCATTTGTCTTGTAGAAGATTTTTGAACAGACAAATTAAATTAACACTACATCAGGACACAGAAGTCACATAGCTTCATACTACATCTTTCTGATGTTCTTAAAATAGAAAAGTTTGTAAATACCTTTGATAATTAACAAATGAAATATTAATTTCACATATCCTTAGTGGGAGATACTGAGAATGGCAAAATTGGATTACTCTCTCATGCTTAACAATTTTTTTAGCTTTGCAGAAAACCAGATGTGTTGAAATTGGGTCCACACAGCGTTAGTAGACTTTCTATTCTAGCTCTCTGTATAAAGTTTTGTGTTTAATGCAGGCATAGGATTTTGCATGTATGCAACTTATTTCAGGATTTCCTGCTGCCCTCTCCTATGACCTGGAGCTACTTTGAGCTATGCAAGGACTAAGGGAGGAAAAGAGTCCTAGTGGGGACAACTAATGGCAGGAAGAGAGGGAATAGAAGTACCTGATGGACACATTTCATTCCTCCTTTATCCTATGACCTTACATACAGTTAACGAAGAAAGAACATCCGTAATTCTTCAGCTGGGTTATGAATTGAGAGAAATCTGTGCCATAGTTTATACAAGGCCTGGCTGACCTTGAACATTCACACAAAGCTTCCCCAGAGTCAACTCCCACAACTTGGATAGATAAAGACCATCTGTAAGACAGATGTGACAAAATAATATTTTAGCTGTAGTTCAGGATGCTTTTACAGCTTCTATGGAAAACCACTGCTATGACTATCTCCTTCCTTCTCTCCCCTGTTAACCTGGGTTTGAGACAGGACTGAGAGTCCAGTATGACCTGGGAGCCACCAAGGCTGTGGTGGGCCAGGGGAGCAGTGGGAAACAGTGCAGAAGAATAGAAGCAATGGAACTTTACTGGGTTTGATGCTCACTTGCTAAACTGTGTTTTTGACAGCAGATTTCCATTGTAGTAGAGATCAGTAATATATCTAGAGGAGACCTCATATTTTCATCACTTCTCATGTCTTATTTGGTGTCAAATACCTGACAAAATTTGTAAACCTTCAGCAGTCATTGTCTTGGACACCACTTGTGGGCAGGTTTCTCAGTAGGTATACGAAGTTCTGGCAGATATCACAGCCTGTCCTTCCTAGTAAATTCCTTCTCAGCGTTATTAGCACTTGAGCTATATTACATACTGGCAACTTGTAATAATTTCTGGTATTACGCTATACTCTGTGCTACTGTGAACACTCTATTTCAGTTCTGTTTCATGCCTTTGGGCTGAATGATAATTAGGTGGATTAAATCTTCTTTTCCGCTTCCTTTACTCCTTCTCCATTACCAATCTCCTTTGGTTTCATATTCCCTCCTTCCCCAACCCTTTTCATGTCTTCTTCCCTGTTCCTACAATTATTCCTTAATTTTTCATTTATCACCTGCACCAAGAGCCAGAAAGAAGCACATCGGTGCACCTGAAACTCTGTGCAGGAAACGTGCTCCTTTTCAAATAAGAGGCTCTCTGGAGGAGAATCGCAGAGGTAATAGGAGTTTTGGTTTTGGGATTTTGTTGTTTGCTTTTTTGTTATTTGTTTGGTTTTGGGGTTTTTGGGGGGTTTTTTAGTGGTTTTTGTTCTTTTGTTTTGTTGTTGTTCTTGTTGTTGTTTAATTCACATTTTTTTCCGAAGGGTATTCCTTACTTTAGGTTTAGAGAAGGACAGATTCATTTGCACGCCAGTGTAAGTGATAATAAATTAGCTGCCTAAATCCCTGGTTCCTATTCTACTGAGAACATAAGAGACATGCTCATTAACATTTTATGCAGCCTCTGGATAGAAACAATATATCCAGAGTCAGTGAACGGCTCCTACATTTCAATATTGAACTCTCTAGCTGCCTAAAAATAAACCAGGTTCCTCAAGGCTTGCTAGAAAAAAAAACTTGCTATGACCAGGGATTCCCTTGAGTTCAGATAACCATAATAGAGCCATTCTCATGCCTGTAAGTAATTCCCTTCATGGCAAATAGCCTGAGTTGTGGCCATAATGGAGTAAAATGTGGCTTCTAATATACTTAGGGTGCAAGAATCTACAGCCTGGATATTGACAATTCCTGGAGCTATTTAGGACTTTTTCTCCTGTTGTGTTTTGGTTGTTGTTTGGTTTTTTGTTTTAGTTTGGTTAATTCTTTTTCTTTGGTTGGTTATTTTTTTTACAACTCATAAGTATAAACAACATTCTGTTTAATAATAGCAATTCCTAGCCCAGGCCTGATTATGTCCTCAGCAGTTTCCAAGACTCATGATTTTCTTATTATTGTCCTAAGAAGAAGAATTGCCAATGTTGCAACCACTCCTGATCACTACACTCTCTTTCACCAAGGCAACTCCAGCTCCTACCTCACTTCTCTCTGACTGATTCAACATTCCTCTGAGTTTCTCACATTTGTTGGTGAGAGAGGGTTTCTAGAAACACTCTAAAAATATCCAGAAGGAACTGCATTCTCCATCCTTGGCTGTTGAAGCCATTTAACATTGTATTTTTGTCATTTTCAATCACATGATTCTTACTTGATTATTTTTTCTGACTCTTGGCATGGAATTTGAGCATCTGGTCTTCTTTTGAGAAGTTTTTTGAAATTGTATTTCAGTTAGATTTCTACGTTCATGTCCATTTACTTCCTTTCCTTCTGCCAACCATCCTCTCCTCTGCCTGCCCGCTTGTCTTTGCTTTTCTTTTCATGCTTTACGTATCCTTGAGGATTCTCTCTCTTGTGTTCCAGCTGGGATTTTCAACTTCACACAGATCCCTTGCTGAAACATGGCTCCATATTGTCCTTTACACAGTCTTTCTGCAAATAAATTATTTAGACACATAAGCACACTTGTGCACACCTTTTAAAATAACTGCTGATTCCAAAAGTAGCTTTTGCAAAACCATAAGGCCCTGCTGGCAGAAAAAGTGTTCTCTGAAGGGAGTAACATTTTTATGTAGCAAATACTTTTTGTTCCATGCAAAAAGTACATATTTTTTCTGTGAAATGTGAAAGCTTTTATCTGTGAGTGTGAGCAGGTGCAATAGTTTCTCCCCCAGAGGTATAAGTAGAAACAGAAAAAATTGGTTTTTTATCTATCCAAGAGCAAATCTGATTTAGCCAATTCACAGAATACAAAAGCAGTTAAAATAATCTACTAAGCTACTGACTGATCTAAACATTTCTTGATGTAACTGATTAGACCACACTCAAAACTTTTGTCCAAACATTTGGACACTTCTCTGCTCTCTTTATTTTAGATTTTTTAGTGCGATGCCTCAAAAGGGTAGAAGTTCTCTCTACGTAGAAGAACAGTATGTGCATTTGTTTGCTAGCAGTCTGCCCTAAACAGTCCACAAAATCTCTCATAATTTAGAGGAAAAAAAATGTAAGTCTGCAATTCACAGCAAAATATCTAGTCTTACAAACTCATATCTAAATGTCCATAAAATAAACATTGCAATTGTTTTCTAGGGAGAAAACAAGAGAAGCCAGCAGTTCTGATTCTAGTATGTACTTCAGAATTGCAATATATGCTTTGCTTGAGCACCATTCTGTGACAATGTTTGCATGATGTAAATGCATCTGAATCACAAATTTTACATAAAATTGATTATAAAATCACAATGATCAATTAAATCTATAGTCTCATCCTGACTCACAAACTAATGCTGATAAAGTTACAGGCAGGATTGCAGGAGGGCATCTAGTCCATTACCCTGCAGCAAGGGAGAAACAGGGAAACCTAATCTGCTTCTCATAGATGGTTTTTCAATCTTAAAAAGCTGTAACCATGGGGAGCCCATGTTCTCTCAAGGTAAGCTATTTCGTGGGCAATTATCACCACCATTAGAGAGTTTTCCCTAATGTCTATCCCAAATCTCCTTTGGTACAATTTAGCCTCATTATTACTTCTCCTGTTCATTGTAGATGCAAGTAAAAATTGATTCTCTTTCTCTTTGCACCAACGTATTCCATTTAAAAGTTTTTCCATTCTAAGGTCATATTTTCTAAGCCTTTCTATTTGTTACAGGCAGTGATTTGCCTGAGCATTTATACACTAAAAACAAGTTTGGGTAAGACCTTCTGCAAATTTGGAAACCAGGAGATAAAATCTTTCATGCGAGGTTTAATCCAAGTTGGCTGCATAGTAAATGTTAGAAGCGCCTTGTGATTCTTCACATAAATCTTGCCGAGAACAGGAATAAAACCTTATAAATATCATGCTTGTAAACAGATTTCTTCCTGGATGAACAGAAAGCAGATCCACAATTATAAAAAATAATACATCATAGGTAGTCTGACTTCAGCCTCTGTCAGTCTCCTAGTCGTTAAAATTGTAATAAGCTGATAATTAAAGCTTTACTAAAACAATTTACTGAACAATTAGTACTTGGGTGTGGCTGGAAGTACTCATGAGGGAACATTGAGCCCTTCTCCAGCCAAGAAAGGAGATATAAGAGGCAGTGAGTGGTTGTAGCTGCAGATTTCAGCCTTTGGCAAGAACCCCGGTTCAAACAGGGAAACGGAGCCTGCTGTGCTGCTGATGCCACTGTATGCCACCGTCCACCTGCATCCACCGAGTCCTCGTTCCCCGGTGAGTAGTACTGGCAACAGATAGGCTTGCCAAACTGCAGTGGAGCAAGAGTCTCTTCTGCCAGACAACAGCAAAAGAAATACACTGGGTTATTGTCATGGCACAGCAGGGCCCTGCTGGAGACAGGTTCAGACCACAGCATGAAGCAATGATGTACATGGAAGCTCACAAATCCTAAACAGTGCAGCTCATAAGATTGATTACCTGGCAGCGAGAGCTGACAAAAGGAGCAGTGTTTGAGAATGAAGGCATTGCCATCCCAGCAGAACCTTTCCAGCCAATCACAAAACCTTCTCACACAGATATAGTGACATTTTCCACCTGTCTTAAATAGAAAAGATATATCCCACTCTTTCTCTTGTTTTTAGATCATTCACACTACAATGAGAAGTTTAATCACCTGAAAAGTATTAATCTCAGTTTCCCACAGTGCTCAGAAAAGACACATTTTTTCCTCTCACAATTTGTCAATCAGTAATGCTACAGAACATTACAGAATTTATTGTGGGTAAGAGCTGTGGAACATGACCAAAGAAATTACAGTGAAACATCCAAGCAGAGATGCACTGAGAGCAAAACATGTGACAATGCAAGAGGACCTTGCAGTATGGATGATCAGACCTGGGCTAAGCTGAGCCCAGACCTTGCACTAATCTTTAGACTGCATGTTGCAAGTAGAGCCCTACCCCAACCTCAGTGGGCTAATAGCAGACCTAGAGAAATGCCAAAAGGCTACCAGTCCAGGCTGAAAACGTGTGCATGATTTAGTGAAGGCCTAGCTGTTGCTTGAGCCTTTTCTGGAGAGAATGCATGACTTTCACACAAAGCAGTGGAGCAGGGTACTGCTCTATGTCCAGCAGAAAAGGCAGAGTCAAAGGCAAGGAGAATGAGACAGGCACATTTGTCAGTAAGTGAGTGCTCTTAAAGGAAACAATTCTGCTCTGTAACGCCCACAATAATTACCAAGATTAAACGGTTAGACAGATGGTGTGCTGAGATATATCGATGAATACTTTCTTTGTCTTTGAAAGAGGAGCTGGTTTGTGTCCTCTGTTTGTTTACAGACTACCCCACTGAATCCTTCCTCAGGGTTGGGCTGCTGTCCCTAGGAGAGCACAAAAAGTGTTGGGAATTCTGGTCACGTGGAAAAAACTTAGTTTGTTACACCGACTAGTTACAAATTTGTAATTAAACTATAAATAGGAAGTATATTTGTAAATGCCGTAGCCACCTGGTCAAGCCATTTTCAAAACCAGCCACTTAGACTGAGGTCAACTTTAACAATGTCCATAGGAATTTATAAGCAAATCCAAAAAGTAAACTTCCCCTTTTGGAGAAAACAGGACACCTCATTGTTGTGGCAAGATAAGAAATCGGCATTTTCAAGATGTAGTGGGTTGAATTTGAGCATAACATGCTACACAAGACAAGAAAAATATCTTATACACAGAGAGCTTTCTTCATGGTGTTTCTTTACTTCAACAATGCTTTGGTTATGTATCGAAGAACCAAAGTGATTCACGAATGGTTCCTAAAGGACCAGATATAGCTTCAAACCCTGATTGAACATGGGCAGAGGTCTGCTGTGCTTAAAATTCAGTTGGTTAGGATGCTTTTAGATATGAGCTTTGCATTGATGGATACTTTTTCTTCTTTCACTTCATCAAGATGCTTGATTGAGTCTTCAGTTAGAAGCCCTTCTGTATTTCATTTATGAAATGTGGAGAAAGAAAACACTTGCAGTAATCAGAAACAGTTTGGCTTTCACAAATCAGATAGACTGGGTTTATAGCATATACAAGGGTGTCCGCCTGGACTATTTCTGTCAGAAAAGAACAATTTTTAAACTTACGTGTTTAAGATATTATGTGAACATTATGCACTGTTGAACACTGTTAATTTGACTTGTATCCTGGCACTAATATTTGATTGAAGTAAACAATTCAGTAATGACACAGTGTTTATTATATATTCTCTGAACAGCTGTTTATATTCTTCACCACACCATTCTAAAGCAGCTGTGTGTATTAAAGTGCTCTGCCATCCATAAGGGACATAAATTAAATCAGCCTGACTCAAATGCCCAAATTAAAATAGTCTTAGGGGATTTCGAGCTATGGAAGATGGGATTGTCTGTTAGGACATAAGTGGCTTAGTGGAAGGAGGGAAGAAAAGAGTGAAGCAAGCCAGAATAGACTAAACTCAACCTGAGGTTCTGCCACTTGCCAAGTTCACTGAGGGGAAGGAGAAACACAAGGAATCTCCCTTCATGCATGCTTTGTCACAGAGGTAGGTCAAGTAGACCAGATATGAAAGTAAAGCCCTGAACACGTCATGAAACTGGATCAGTTCTCAAAAGAGCAGTGCAGTAAGCCTTTTTGCCCTGGCCAAACATCTGAAAGCCCTGTAGTTTCAGTTGGATTTGAAGTACATGATGGTTTCAGGAGACTTCTTGTTGATTAGAAGTCAAAGGTTTTAAAAAAAATGATTGATAAAAGAGTCCCCCAGGTGAAAATCAAACCATAAAACTAGATTATCAAGGTAAAACTAAATATAACGAAGCCATCAGGGTGACTTTTTCTGAGCTGATAATGATAGAATAACTCACCCAGCATGACTTCAATGTTTGATATTTTTTGAAAAATTCTCTTTTCTCCCCTTAACCTTTGTTTCTACAAAAGTGAAAATAGAGGAAACACCTGAACACTTCAAAAATCAAGGCAGCTCACCTGCAGAATTTTCTTCTATGTTCCTGTGTAAAAATTCTTACTTGTCTGTTAAGTCCCACCATATAGGAATATCTGTCCTACTACGTTCTCGCTCTGCTAGCATTAGCTTTCATCATTGAGGTTTGTTTATTATCTTAAAGAGATCAGAAATATCTTTATGAAGTTACTCTCCAGTTGGGCTTGCATTCCTAAATCACTTAGACATCAGAAAAACTACTTTTCACCCATTTTTAAAGTATAGTTTTAATAACTTAAATGGCACTACAGAAAATGAAAAAAAAAAGGTTGATTTCTCTGGGTAGGGTGTCCTACAGAAATAGGAAATTATAATTTTTACTTCCATTTTTTTTTTCCTTCTATTAGATTATCATCTCTGTGGGACAAAGCTCATCATCTTAACACCAGTACGATGGTGATCTGAAACCTGACTGAGCAGTCAGAGCTGATCCCTTTCAGACAAGGCTCTGGAGACACAGAAAGTGTGGCCTGCAGCTAAAATCCATCATCATTCTGCAGAGGTGTTCAAAAGAAAAGATCCACACCCAGTTGCCTAGCTGCAACTGAGCTTTTGTTATTGCCCTGACTGCATAATTCGGCAAAAGAATAGCATTTAAAAATGGATTCTCATCTCTCAGAATACAAATCGTTTTGCTCGTGGAGAAGGTCTATTTATGGATAGTAAATTATTAACTAGTACATTTTCATAAGTTTGATACATTAGCTCACTTTATTCCAGCTACAGTTCGTACCCTCAACATCTGAGTCCTCAAGGTGCTGATCTGAATCATCGTGTGCCTACCTGCATGATTTGCATGTACAATCTGATAATTAACAGTGCTTTTGGCTTGCTGTTGCAGTTGACTTCTGTGGTTTCCATTTGCAAAATACTCAGATAAACTTTGCATGTGGAAATTATGTTTGCAATAGAGGAACCTGCCTTTCTGTGATGTATTGGTCTTTGATATATTTTGGAATTATTTTCATTTTCTGTATGGGAACAAAGAGCATGGAAACAACAATCATTTTGTCTCTCAAATGAATGGTAATGCAGGTGACCAACAATTTCTAAAGATAATAATTCTGTCAAGAACTCTTCCTGTGTACAGAAATATGAGGCATTGAAAGTTATAAACTTGCCTAAAGCAATAAATACTTTGCAAAGAGACCCTTATTACCAATGCCACTCCCAGAGTTTCCTCAGTACATGCACTGTGGCTTTTGGATAGAGACTGCTTTTTAATTTTGGGGCCAGCTGTATGATTACAAGATACTAGAAGCAAAGGAGACAATTTTATATGCAAAAACAAGAAAAAATTTTGGTTTCATCTACATGTGAATAAAAAATCTTTCTAAATTGTGCTGCTTTGCCATACAGAATATGACTCCTTTTTTTCTCTGCCAGTAAGGAATTGTTGACACACTCAGCAAAGGAAGAACAGATGAAACATGTGCACACACACAAAAAAAATCTTATTACAAATGACATCCTGAAATACATCTTCTCTTTGTGAGAGTGGGAAGCGAGAATTTTATTGAATAGATTTGCTTTTACAAAAATCTAGTAGCCAAAAACCCTAGGTATGGTATCACCTCAGGTCACAGAGATGGATGGTAGATTTTCAATCTACTAGTTTATGACACCATATTTTTGTGGGTTTTGTGCCCGAAAGTAGATACTGTTTTCCTCATAGATCAGCTATCATCAATCCAAGAGCTCAGTCAAGTGCATGAACTTGTGGTCTTGATCATTATGTGCTCTTGCCAGAGTTGTAATTAGCTCTCAAATGGAGACCACATAGTTCAGAAGAAAGGGA
Organism: Struthidea cinerea; assembly: GCA_013397865.1. Lineage (NCBI taxonomy): Eukaryota > Metazoa > Chordata > Aves > Passeriformes > Corcoracidae > Struthidea > Struthidea cinerea. The sequence continues at coordinate 197,090 of VZTI01004295.1, forward strand.
GTGTCTGCCAACCAGCCACTCTGAAGGAAAAGTACACCTTTCACTGTGACTCTTTACCTACAAGCTGCATATCCTGGAGGAAATTCCCTTTCCTACTCTTTTTCAGAAACTGACTTCCAAAAGACCTTTAGCTCTCTTGGTATTTCTTCAGTTCCTTCACTTTCTGTGGAACCCACAGTTTGAAATAAACTAGTAATGAGAGGCAAATTGTGCTTACCTTAAGGGAATCAGGCTGTCAAGATGACACAGAACAGGAAACATGTTCCCTTCACTGAGTTAACAAAGTTATTATGAGAACCTAGAGACTGATTTTTAATTTTGAGCTTGTACCATTATGAGATGGTAGCAGCAAAGGAAACAGGCCTTGAATTGTCTCAATAAATCGCGGTTTGGAAGACACAAAACCCAGCAAACCCTGAGGCACACACAGTAGACTCACAGTTTCCTATGCTCTGTAGGATGTTGATCAGTACCTACTTTCTCCACAGCAAGGCAATGAAGAAGCAGTTGAAAGAACATAACATATTTTTAAAGAATTTGAAAGTCTAAGTGGGGCCTATATAGGCCGATATTTACATTAAATGATGACCGAGTTTTTATATGTCCCGTCTTAAATCTGTACAATTGAGAGTACAGCATGAGAACTTGGCCCAAACCTCTCTCATTCTTCAAGTGCCCATTTTCATTACCTTAGCGAAAAACCCCCAAAATAATGCCACTGACCCTTTCTTGGAAAACTAGGAATGTGATCTTTTTTGTTAGGAAATTGTTTTTGTTCCAATAATAAGAACCATCTGTGTCACAAAGATTGGTTTGGTTTCAGACATGCTGTGCAACAGTGAACATTGTTACAGAAAAAACTATAAATTACATGGTGCTGTGGGAACTCTGGTGCTAAAAATGGGTACAGTTTCACCCCATTACCCTGGCAGAAAATCTAGCGTACTGTGTTTCTTATGTCATCAAATAAAAAGATAAGCCACTTAATGCAAAATCAGCCTACCTTTTAAGCCACTGCCTGTCTCACAGGCTAACATACTGCCTGTAGCCTTGGTAATTACCATACTTTTTCTTGTTTTATTGTCCATATAGGACTATATCATCCAGACAACATGGGAACAGGGGTAATTGACTTCGAGTTTAAATTGTGACAAGCAAAGAATTTGATTTTTTACTGGAGCTTTGGAGGGTTTATGATGTTATAACAAGAAAATTATGAGTAAGTGGAAGAAACACAGCAGAAGAGGTATTGTGCCAAATTAGTGTTAATTTCAAGTCATGGAGTAAGGTTCCAGAGCTGCACTAACCTGTTAAAGTCAATGGGACTCTATTAGAAGAGGTCTTCTAGATCCTTTACAGGTATACACCCTTACTTACAACCCTCTGCCCTGAAGAAAGGTTTAATGCAAACACAAACCTGGTGTTTTCTGCTGATCAGAATCAGCACAAAGAGAAAATTTCAATATACTGATTATCTATCCTACTCATGATGCTACCAATTATTGTTCAGAATTGGACCAGTTATTATTATTGGATTTTGGTAATGTAGACTAAGAATGTAACACATTCCAGGCATTGCAAGATGCAACATTACTATTCTCAAAAATGAGAGTGTGGTACCATTCTTCTCATCTACTTGTATCTGCACTAATGGTAATCTGGGTGCAGTTGGAAACATAATAACAATTACATCAAAAAGGAAAGTGCAAATTTGATCTTAAGTTGGCTAACTTTTGTTAACCACAATCTTCGCATGTAATCTTTCCCACTGTTGGCAGCTTGCAGCTTCAAAGGTGCTCAATATGATTTTTGAATGTGCTAACTTGACTGAGAAAACAGGAAAAACCTATGTTTATTCCTCTCAGGTCAAGACAAGGAACCCTCAAGAGTAGCTGCAATACAAATAATCTCTGTGTGATGGTGATCCCCTACTACAGCAGGTCTCCCGCACAGCGAATAACAAAAGGGATTTTTCTTTGCTGGGCTTTGGATGGATCTTCAAAATACAAAGCTCTAAACCAACACTGCTTCACTAAACAGGATTAGAAGGACTCTACTAACACTTCTCTTCCTCCCTTGGACTTTGTATTGGGTTTGTGTGGCCAGGTTTTGGTAATGAGGGTGGCTACAGGGGTGGTTTCTGTGAGAATCTGCTGGAAGCTTCCCCTGTGTCCTATGGAGCCAATGCCAGCAGGCTCCAAGATGGAGATGAACAGCTCTGCAGACACCAAGTTCAGTGGAGAAGGTGCCCAGCTGAGATTCCCCTGCAGTCCATGGTGAGGCAGCTGTGCCCCTGTAGCCCATGGAGGTCCATGGTGGAGCAGAGATGCACCTACAGCCCATGGAGAACCATGCTGGAGCAGCTGGATGCCCAAAGGAGGCTGTGACCCCATGAGGAGAGGAGTCCATGCTGGAGCAGGTTTGCTGGTAGGATTTGTGATCCCATGGGTGACCCATGCTAGAGCAGCCCGTTCCTGAAGGACTGCACCCCGTAGAAGAGTGACTCACACTGGAGCAGTTTGTGAAGAACTGCAGGCCATAGGAAGGACTTGCTTGCACAAGTTCATGGAGGACTGTGTCCCATGGGAGGGACCCCATGCTGGAGCAGGGGAAGAGTATGAGGAATCCTAATCCTCTCCATGAGGAGGAAAGGGCAGCAGAGACAACAAGGTGAACTGACTGCAGCCCCCATTCTTGTCCCTGTGGGCCCCTGGGGTCAAGGAGGTAGAGAATCGGGAGTGAAATTAAGCCTTGGAAGAAGGGAGTGGTGGAGGTAAAGTGTTTTAGGATTTAGTTTTTATTTCTTTGTATCTAATTCTGATTTGATTGATAAAAAATTAAATATTTTTTCCTCAAAGTTGAGTATGTAATTGGTGAGTGATCTGTTCCTGTTGTATCTCAACCCACAAATATTTCCTTATATTTTCTCTCCTCTGTCCATCTCAGGAGTGATAGAGTGTCTTTGGTGAGCATTTGGCACCCAGCCATCCTCAACCCACCACAGACCTCCCTAAGTACCAGTAGAGCAGCACAAGTTCTTCTCTACAAGGACTGGCTGAGGAGAGCAGCAATTCAAGAAGCAACAGCTTAACTCCAGCCAGTCAGCAAATCTGGAAAACTTCTGAGCACTTACACAGATGCCAGCTAGCAAAAAAAAAAACCTTGGGAAAGTGTCAGTGTTTGGAAAAACAAAAGCACTTGGTGCCTTGTCCTGAAAAGGGTCATTCATCTGTAACAAACCATTGACATTCAGCTCTTTTGTCATGCCAGTTTGCTCTGGGCAGAACTTCCTAGCAGAAGCTGGCTTCCTCTCCAAGTCTTACAGACTCTGCAGTGTGCTGTCCATCAGGGAAGAGAAAAAAGCACAGGCAGGACTGCGAGCCAGCCCCTGGCTGGTAGGGAGAGCTGGTGCCAGCTAGCCTGCCCTGCAGCAGCACTGTGCTCACGAGGGCAGCGAGCTTCCATGTGGCTCCTCCGATTAGAACACGGCATTGTCCCTCAGCATCAGCTCCTGCTTCGTCAGTCATCTCAACTGCAGTCATAGTTTGGTATCATCTCCCAGCCGGGCACAGTGAAACTCATTGCCCGTCTCAGAAATAATTTAGCCCCATTGTGGAAACAACTGAATTAAGTCCTCTCCAGCTTTGCCATAAATCCAGAATTCTAAACTGAAGCTGTACTCAAGAAATCATCTATCTCTGTGTATTGAATCTTTTCTTTAGGGAAGGAGAAGCTGGAAGGTAGGCAAGAATAAATGTAAGAGCAACAAAGCAGATTCAGCAACCTTTTCTGAGAAGTGAATCCTACCCTATGTCAGTTATATAACAATAGCTCAGTTCTACTGTCAAAAACATTGTCAATCTGTGAATATGAGTCTGTAAAGCAAGACCATGTAAGATTAAAAAACCTAGAATCAGAGGAAAGATTAGGGAATTGTCAGTAACAGTCTTTAGAGATGAATGCTGACATGAAAAGTTGTAAGAACCTTAGGAGAGGAGAAAAGAAAAGAAAGACCAAAAACAGCTGAGTGAAAATAGCAGCTTGGCAAAAATAATTATCAGGCTATCTTGAGTAACAGAGTTCTAACCCAATGTTTCCTTAAAGTTTACCTGTCCATCTAAGACTTGTCTGTAGTGCCTGTAGTGATGAGGAGGGGATAAACCTGTGTATGTTTAACTAGTGGCATGTTATTCCCAGCATTCTACTATGACTGCTAAGAAATAAATATTTTTGTGCCCTCAAAAATTGTGTAAAATCCTGCCTTGAAGATGCACCAATAAAGTAACTCAGAGAACCGAGCATTACTTTTCCTATGATCTGAAACTGCTTTTAGGCCACCTCAAATCTAGAGTTATATCGGTTTCCTTTCTTGACAGTTTGCCCCAGGGAGCCAATTAAACTTTTGAGAATGAGAGCTAGGTTCAAATTCTGCCTTACGCATCACTTGCAGACTTGTTAGCCAAGCTGTAACTGCTGCATGTTTGTAATTTTTTTCCAAGCTGGTGCATTAGCCGGAAAAATCCACCTGGGTCTCTAATCCCAGGTTGAGTTTGCAAAATGAGAAGAAAAATGTTTTTTTCTTGTAAACTGTAAAAAATTGGGTTTGCAGTTGTCACATAACTATGATCATAGAAATGCTTAAAAAATGGTTTTGCTTTCATTATTAACTAGCTGTAAGAATTGGTTCTCTCTCACTACATTTCTTTCAAGGCCTGAGCTGGGTTTGTAGTCATCAAAGCCCACAGCATTCCTTCCACCAGTGACAGAAGCTGCTGGAGTGTGTCCCAAAACCAAAGAAGTAATGCTTGTAGTCAATCTGATATACAGTGAGACCCAAGTAATATGTACTCTAAGATTTTTTTCAATGCTCCATCTATCTTAACCTGATGCAAACTGTACATAAAAGGAAGCCAACACTGATTATGTTAGAATAAATCAGCTCTCGTAGAGTGCTTTTTAGTTTCATGTGGGAATTTAAAGGTTTGTCTTTAATTCTTATGGTAATTTGCCAAAAAAGCTGTTTACTACAAGGTGGCCATTTGACAGATTGAGCTGAACAGTGCCAAAAAAAAAAACCCAAACAAAAACCAAAACCCACAGAATGTTGACAACATTAATCTTCTTCCTTTCCAGGCGTTTCCTTTTCAGTAGTTTCATTTGACCCTTTGTAAATGTTTTTCTCTTGGCACTTTTATAGAAAATTTAATAAGATACCAGTTTCTCACAAAATGCTTCTACAAATTCAGGGAGGGTGAAATTCTTTCCCAAGGCATTTGAAATGGGAAAGAACCCCAAGGCTGCTCCATCATTCAGCAGGAGCACTATGGAGAGCTCCCTCTGTACAAAAACCTGCTCTCCCGTGGAGGGGGAGTTGGGTGTCTCAGTGGGATGGTGATGTCTGACTACAGCACTACAGAGGCTTGAGCTCTACAGTCAGAGTCCCTTTTAGGAGGGAAAAAGAGGGTAAGAATAAGCAATATTTGTCCTGCTGGTCTGAAACATGTGGAATCTATCAGGAAGTTAATGCAGCATAAATATCAATGGTCAAGGCTCATCTATTGTTATCTTTTAGAGGCAGACAGCAAAGCCAGCAGCATGGATGGCTGCATTTATGGCAACATTCAGTTCAAATACAAACCCCACTTCCTAAGGTTTTTTTGAGCACTACAGATAAAGGAAATGGTTTACATTCCCCACTGTCACACACAGGGCTCACTTGTCTTTAGCTAGGCTTAAGCAGCACACAGTCTTCAGCACCAGTATAAAAATGGGTCTCACATTTCACTTTTGCAGTAAAGAGTTTGAATTTCCATGGATTTATGTAGAGAATAACATACAACAGGACTCAGACTATGACGCTTTTTCTGGTGGGCAAGCTTGCTGTAGTGCAACTAGAAATTATCAGAAAGCTTAAAGCCAACCTTCATCCTGTATATTAATGCCCTCTAGGAAGTTCCAATGAAGAGTTGAAGATGAATTTTGACTGTTTGGTAAATTTACCGTGAAGGATGGGAACAGAGGATTTCCACTGGCTATTTGGCAAGATTACTTATTTAGCTGCAGGATTTTGGTATTTCTGCCTATTTACTGAGTTGGAATCACATCGTCCCACATTGCCATATTCCGAGTTTTTTTCCCATCAGATCTGAAGTCCTACACAACTCCATAGAAGGAGAAAACTGGATAAGAATTTATGTGATTAATAAGTAACTAAAGGCAGGAAATATAATTAATGTCAATCACCATGAATTCATAGCATCCAGAACCTGTCAAATCTGATACATTTTTTGAGAGAGAAAATATAGTTGGTGAATGCAAAGGTGTCAATGTAACTGAGATTTCTGTACGGTTCATGGACAAGATAGCATACTGTACTCTGAGTAAGAAAGGAGAACAGAAACTGGAGAGCCTGTGAAATGGGATTAGAAGGGGCAAGAGAGCTGGCATGGAAAATTAATTCTGAAAGGGAAGTCATCATCAGATCTCTGCTCCAAGTGGTCTCCTATCGTCCTTGAATTAAATCATGGAACCTGAAGATACTCTGCATCAAATTAAGTTATTTTAAGATGTCCTGTCTTCCTCAGTGTAGTACCATGGATTAGACAGTCTGACACAAATTTTATACTCCTGAAACAACATCTTAGAAAGCAACAGGTTGGCAAATCATTGATGGCACAGTGGTACTAGAAAAGTGAACCTTGCCATGCTATGCTGTGAGACTGCACAATGGTTTCTCTGGCATCCCTGCTGCACTGGCACTTTGGAGCTGTGGACACAGTTTACAGCACTGATACAGGCTAGTACGAGATCTCTCCTCAGATCCTGCTGCCCAGATTCTACTGCCATTTCTGGATATTAGTGACTACTCTTTCTCTCTGCCAGTATTCAGTACCTGATCACAGGAACTTCAAAAAAATTTTTTAGGAGAAATGTCGTGGCCAATTTCCCAGTCAGTCACTATGACGATTGTAAATTTCAATCTCTTTTATTTCTTTTATACTGTTTTATCATCTGTCAACTTTCTAGTCCTGATCTCTAATTTTTACACCCACCTCTGGTGAGTACTTTTCCTAAAGGAGTTTACTGCTACTTTATGACTCTTAAAGGAAATCACATTTAGCAAAAACATCCATTTAAAACTGAAGATCAGCTGTTTGAAGCTTACACATTTGCTAGGCTGTAGATGCAGATTCTTTAAAGCAAGTAACAGCTAGGGATCCTCTTGAGATTAATGAGATGTTTTTTCTTTATTGTGAAGATGGATTAGTCCTAACACCCCCATATAAATAACTGAGTTCTGCATTATCTTCTTCACAGTCTTTCCAGAAACAAAAAAGATGACAGAATGATATAGCCGGGCAGGTGTGAACTGTGCAAATAGAGGATTTGTCTTGAAATAACCATACTGGCAAATCAGAAAAATAAAAACATCATAAAACGAAACCTTTCATTCCACCAAAGAAGATTTTTAGATGACAGAAGAGAGGGATTTGGGTCAGCTACTTCAGAGCCGAATTCATTAACCTTTAAAAAAAAAAAAGTATTAATTTTTTTTTCTTTTAGTACCAGAAATATTAACTAATGGCAGATTTGGGAAACAAAATTGACCAGTTCCACAAAAAATGTCTGGTACAAAATTTTCAGATTAATTTTACTTGGAAATTGTGGTTAAAAAAATACCCTCAAGGAAAGAAACTTGTGCTGAATATAACAGCAAAAAATTTCATGTAATTTCATTTTCTTATGAGAATGAATCAAGTGATTCATTTTCCTTGGGAAAATTCAATTAAAAATACAAAACCCAGATATTCCTCTAAATCTTGAGAAGAACCTGTAAGAAGTGTATAATCTACCAAAAGAGTTTGCAAGCAGTAAAATCCTGAAAATGCATTTGGCTCATTTATTTATAGCTCTTAGGGATTTGGAGGTGACGCAGAATACTAGAATTTTATATCTAAAAAGGTCTAAAAGGGATGATTCTGACTCCACCAAATACAAATAAAATACTACTGGTGTCTAATCCACACAGAGAAGCACGGTGCCAGATCATTAGCATTTCATTTAGTGAAAGTACTGTCTAAATCTGCAGACCCTCTGGAGAAATCCATCTGTTCTCATTAATCAGGGCATCTGTTTTGGCAACTAGCTATTAACAAGAATTCTGTAGTCTGGATGGAAAATCCAAAAGCCATTTCTTTATGAATGTGATATGAGGTACCTTGTTTCATCTTCAGCAGATTTTTTTTTTTAAATCCTCTCTCTTTCTTGTCCGCCTGCCCTGTCAAACCCACACCTGCAAGTGCTTTACTGAATCGGTGCCTAATCTGTCTTCATCACAGTGAAAGCACACAGATTCCATCTGGATGATGAGAAGATGGATGTTTAAGCATCCTTCATCAGACTCGTCAGCCTTGAATAATTGATCTCTGCCTTCACCACCCGTGCGCGCACACACACTTGTGTTGGCACGGAGCTGAATTGTAGTCTCTGCAGCTATACTGGCAGGGAGAGTTTGTAACATCCCTAAAGCATTCCTTAAAGTCCAGTGGCTATGATGACACAGAATATTATTTTATTTTGCATTTTATTGAGATGAACACACTAAGACAGCAACGGCTGGAAACAAATAACCTTTTCTTTTGAGGGGCGTGTTATTCAGAATGTCTTGATTTTAACTGGATATAACTTTCAAGAATCAAGTAATTCATTGTGTGATCTTTACCTCATGATGTACAGGAATGAATTTCCACCCACTTGTCATCAAGTCCTGTGAGGAGAAGAAATCTTTTAGCTGGTAGAAAAAACTCCTAGTTTATTAAATTAAAAATGATCATTATCACACGTATGTGGAAACAAAAGCAATTACACCCTCCTTCCACTTTCCCAGCAAAAAAAACCAAAAGAAAAGAAAAAAAAAATCTGTGAAATCTAGTCTCTGTCTGCTTTCATATGAAATGTAAATTACTCATGGAGAAAAAAGAGCTGATGCATTAAATTGGAATATGAAACTGTTTCCCCCACCTCCAATTATTTTTGATTTGTTACCCCAGTGGAAATAGTAGTATTACTATTAGAATCAACTTCAATATGAGGTAAAGCACAGTGTAGTGACCTGCATACGTGCTGGGGAATGGGGAACTCAAGCTCTAATTCTGATGCTGAAACTAATAACTTTGGAGGCCCCAGGCATTGTGTTCTGGCCTCAGATCAACACTCTATCCCTCTTCAGCAAAGCATTTAAGTACAAGTGTAAGTACATAAGATGCTCTGGGATTTAAGCAACTGGTTAACTGCTTTGCTGCACTGCAAGGTATTTGTTGTTTGCTATTGAACCTTTGGGTAATAAACGAGACATAGAAGGAAACAGATCTTTAAGGTACTGTCTGAAGCCTGTGTTAGTTTTTGTACTAGGTATAGGAGGACTTGACATAGTAAAAATAAGCATAGGACTTTGGACATAGGTATAGTCATTTAAATTAAAGAGAAAGAGATGATCCCTGAAGATGAGAGCTCTGAAATCTGTCATTTGCTTTGCCCTTGCTGAGCCAGAGAGAGATTGTAATTACGATCTACTAATGACTACTAAAGAATTTGCTTTATTGATGCTCACCTGATATTAATGAAAGTGTTAAATTTATACTATGAAGTTTCTGATGCAGAGAAATATAGTATTTCCTAGAATAACTTTAATAACTTTCCTGTGACTCTTTAGAAGGACAAAACACATTAAAAACCAAGTGTATCTTTGTCTAACAATCAACACAAATAGCTTGATCTTTAAAACTGATGAGTAGTAGCAGCTCCTGAAGCCAGTGGAAGCTGTCATTATTCTGCACTGTGCCAGTTCAGACCCTATATTTGTCTTTGCTTCCCAATATATAGAGATGATAACACCTATTCACCTATCTGGGATGACTGACATCAAAATAAACTCTCTGAGATTGAACAGTAAGATTCCAGGGTAGATTAAAAGCCTGCCAGTTCAGTGTACTCGGAAATACATGAACTGTTTGCTTTTAAAATATATGTATCTGATTATTCTGATTATTAAAAATACCTGACTATTAACACTTTACATTTTAATGGGAACCTTAACAATAGGAACTGAAATAGCTTCTGAATATATTTGATTTGAAGCAAAGGAATCACAGCAACATAGTTTTCTTTAACACAGGAAATTTCCATGAAAAATAATTTCACCCAATAAGACATTACAGAATCCTAGTTGTGAAAATAAACAGGTGTTTAAGATACTATAAAAAGGGAGTTAACATCTGGAGAACTCATACTCAATTTACAGGCTAAATAAAATCTAGTCTCTCATTTTCCACATGTATCTGATTATGCCCACAATATCAATCAGAAATTCAATGGAAATAGTGGAAAAATTAAGCATTCCTTGACAATTTGACTGAGGAGAGTGAATGGGTAGGTCCCAGGACCAGCTCTGAAAATTCAATACTTTGACAAGCAATATTCCTCTTAAGGACTCTAAAGGAAAAAAGGTTAGATTGTAGGATGTACTGATATTACTAAGAGAGCATTGTGAAAAATATCTTTTCCAGGTGATTCATAGAGACAAATTTGGAGATGAGGCATGGCTAGAGATTGAGGGGGGTGATAGGGAATTTAGCTTTGACAAATGAGTTGTTTCTGGCCTTTTTTGTGCTTTACTTGCCCACATATAAGTTATGTTGTGGATAACATAACCGTCTGGATAGGGGCTGTTCCCCCAATAGTGCAGATCAAGAAAAGAGCATGTTGTAAAGAGGCTTTTCATCCTAATGAACAGAAACACTGTGAAAATGCCACCTGATTACTTTGTAAAAGGTTAAGAAATTTCTTTGGACCCCAGTGGTAGGCCAACATGCAATGTACCACAGGACATGTGAACTGGCATCAGTCATCAAGGAAGCTGCTGTTGTCACTCTTTTATCTATAAAAAAGATCTCACCAACATCCTTGATAATGTAATAGAAAAACCTCCAAATTTCACTGATCAGTTGGCAAACTCTTCTCAGACTGATGTAACCAGTCACAGTCTTTATCTGAAAGCCTACAGGGGAAAAATAATAAAATAATTACAAAAATATGCAGATTGTTGGACCAGAGATAGCTTTCTGCCAAGAATTTGCTTGAAAGTAACTTTCAGTGATGTCTATTTTGAGTGCTAAAACCTAGGATGGAACTTTAAGGGAAGACATTCACCACAGCTATAGTGTTTAAGTTGAACGGGTAATACTTTCTCTTTGCTGAAGTTAGTGGTGGTGCTGTTGATTTCACTGGTCCCACATTTAATTTAATGATGCTTTAGGGCAGCTTTGACCCTGTACTGAGTGCACTTAACCTTTTATTCGCATTTAACCTTTTATTCTCTCATGGTTTTAGTTAAGAAGTGGTGACAGTTCCTTCATGCAATAACTCCTTGACTAGATCTTTCCAAAAATTTTCCTGAGCCTTCTTGAATTTTGTTTATGATATAAAAGCTATAAATCACTTTTATAGAAAATTTATTGTCTTGAAAATTCATGTAGCCAGGCAGGAAAACAAAAGTTGTTTCCATTTGCAATACCTTTAAGGGAGAAGGGTTTTTTTGTTGTTTTTTTTTCCCCTCCAAAACTTCATTGACCTATAACAGCATTGGTGCCCTTCTAAATTGTCACAATTCCTATAGCTGTATAGGGCTGAGCTGCAAGATGCAGCCTCGTTATGAATTCCCTTGCTGTTCTGGCTCACTTCTGCTCAGAGCTGTGCATTCAAACACAAACTTTTGCATATATGATCATTCATAAAAACACAGTCCAGAGATAATGATGTGTAAGGTAATTGATTTATTCATAGAGACTAAAGCTTGTAAATCAACTTTGCATTCTATAGGAGTGAACTGAATAAAAGTGACACATATATTAATAATAAATTTTTGAATTATGCAGTTTGTCTAGTGAAATTTATTTTCTCTGAGCAGACAACAAGTTAACATAACAAAAAAAAAATTGTTTCCAACTATGATTATATCAATAGAGTAAGAAACTTCTAACATTCTGTATTTTTATGTCAGTCCATGCAGATCATCCACGTACTGAGATCTGAAATGTTTGCTACATGGGATCTTGTCATTTAGAATAATGTAAAACATAACTCAAGAGGTTTGCCCTGCACGTATTTTTTTGTTAAAGGCACTTCATAATACCCTGTAAAATTCTAATTCTGTGATATTCAGCAGCAGTCTTCTGAAGCCATGTGCATCCTTCTAAATCTTCATATCGCCAAGCTCTAGGCACATGTTCAGGTTCAAGCATGGAGTATCCTGGTGTCAGTGTAGCTGCTGCCTCACAAAAAATGGCAACTGAAAACAAAAGCCTAAAGAAGCAGAGAAAACTCTTTGAGGAGACGGAGACATCAATAGAAGGAGCTTATCTAAAATTAGAGCCAGATGCCTCACTAAGCCCTAAATAACACTTTATTTTATGCAGCCTTTGTTTACCAGATTTCTTCTCTGCATGAATCATAAGAATGTACCTCTGGTGTAATGTACCAGAATAAATGGTACCCAGAGCTAGCAGAGCACACCCTTATTTTCTTTCTCGGTGTAAAATTAATCCCAGTGTGTTAGAGAAGCACATCAATTTAAATGAGTGAATTTAGAAGCAGCATAACTCAGAATGCACTTTCTTTTTCCCACCCGCCTATCCACCCTGTCTGCTCACCATTCTTAAAGAGAATCATACACCTCAAGTTTTAAAACTCTACAAAAATCCATCACAGTCTGGTGACATCTGTTTTATTACATAATTGGAACTGTTTTATGAGCTCTCCAACATTGCATCTGAAATTATAACAACAACTTCACTTCCTCTTCTTTGTGTGGAAGCCAACCTTTGACGCATGTAGCTGGGAGGTGGATTTATACTGTTTAAATAAAAATTATTCTCGTTAGAAATGTTTTGACTCAGATTCCCTGCCGTGCTCCTCCTTCCCACAGAGGCCAATACTATTGTTTTGAAACTGAAATCCTTAATGAGAAAGTGTTTGTTTCAGTGAAACTTCCAGGATGAAACTCAAACAAATCCAGAAAGCCACACAGAAACTCTCATCTCCAAAAACCCAGTAGCAACAGCATTGTATCTCAGAGCATATTAGAATGACTGATTTGTCCTCTAAGATTCTTTAGGTGGGACATCCATTATACCTGGGAGACTGACACTGTAGTCTAATGACTCTTAACCAGAATCAATTCTTTGCTAAATACAAGAGGAAATCTTGAACTTGGGCCATTCATATCTTAGAAAGCCCTTTGGCCACCTCCAATGGATTGGAAGATGCTGAGAGCTCCTCTCTGTTTCAGAAGTCAAAGGAAATGACAACATTATAATTATCTGATTTTATATTTGATCATGAAAAATAAAAAGCAACTGAATGGGAATCTGAAGGTGGAACTGGAGTGCAAGGGAGAAAAAAATAGTAGAGTGCACAGTTCTGAACTCAAAAAAAAAAAGAGCTAATTAATAATAAGGGTAATGAGCTTCCAAAGTAGGCTTAGAGAGACTCTGGGGACTGTTGGTAGAATCCCTCTGGAAAATAAAAATTTAAGTAAATAAACAGAAATCAGAAGAACTGGAAATTGCTGATAAGTTGGTAGAAAGTTCCAACAGGATGAAATTAAATAGAATGATAGTAATGAAACCTTGCCCTTGTAATAGCAAATATAAACTGGAGAATGTAACCTGGGCAGAGTTGTATAGGAGGGAAGATCTGGGATGGGGGAATTCTATTTAAGTGACAAACTGAACCCAGTTTAGTACTGGGACACTGGACCCCTCACTGCAGAAGAGACAATGGAACCATTTCAGATAAGGTAAATTGCCAGAGGGCAGCTGCTGTTGGACAGCACTCACCAGGGAGACTAAATCACACATGAAGATTTACCAAAAGAGGTGACAAACTGGAGAGAATCCAGTGCAATGAAACAAGAGGGCTGAGGATTTTGTAAACCCTGGATTCACTGAGGTGAGGATAAAAAGTGTTAAAAGGCAATTATACAGATTTAGTTATTTGTTCACCAATAATTTTCAATTATGTATGATGAAAAATATAAATAGCCTTAAGCACTGGCAGAGCAGCCATGTTTCTGAAGGTTTGATGAACAGGTTAAATGAAAATAGCTAAAGATGCCTCAGATATACCTTGTCCCACCACTAAGCTGAGAGCAGAGGGAACAAGACCTGAAATTCACCTTCCTCCAGCCTTACTTTTCCAAATGTCTGTGCCCTCACGCTTCTCTGGTTTGTCTGCTAAGGAGGTGGCAGTTTGATGGTGAGCAGAAGTGTTAGGACAGAAAGAGTTAACAAATCAGACAGAAGAAGAGGAAGGAAAAGCATCAAAGTCATTCTTCACGGTTATGCTCATCACTTTTTCGAACAAGGATACGGCGCTATTTTTAGCAAAGTTCCTGGAAACACAACGTGATGAATATTCATTATCCACAGCAAAAGATGCAAGATGGTGAGCAACATTGTTCAAATCTGTCTTTTCTTTCACAAAATGGACGAACCTCAAAGTTGTATATATCAAGTACTTGGATTTGCTTGTGCAGTATTTTGCAGTTAGAGGTGGCCAGACTACTTCCAGCAAATGATGAGTCTCTCAAAAAAAAAAAAGTGTTAATCATTCAAAGTACATTTTTGTTCAAGATCTAACAGGTCCATGACTTGCTGTTTTCCTGATGACTTGTCTACCATCTCAGCTGCTAAACTAGGAAGACCTAGTCAAGGACTAGGTCAAGGACTCCACAAGGGCATCCAAGTTTCTTGTGTTTCAGGATGCAGATGGCTCAGACTGGAGGCCAATCATGCACTGGACTTCCCTGTGAAGCAGAGTTAATTTCCCTTTGCTGCTGGACACTTTCATCAAGATTCTTCATCAACTTTCCATTGCTTTTAAGGGAAATTAAAAATTTCCATGAGACGAGAAGTCACTAGAAACTGTGAAGATTTCCATATGGAAAACAATTTCTTTATCTTCATAAATGGGCTTGAACTACAGATACTACAAAGCAGGGACACAAAGAAAATAATAAAATAATTGCCTAAGGGATCAGCACTCATACTATGTAAAGCATGAGGAAGTAGTTCTTCTTTGAGGGGGGGAGACAGACTTTGTAAGCACACAATTAAATAACTTTGTATGCATATAGGGACTAATCTGACTTTCTGAGGCCATCTAGCATCTGCTAGGAGGACAAGCTTCCCAAGTGCTCTCCTAGTTGATGATCATTTAAAACAGATTTTGTGCACATAAGACTGATTCTGAGTTCACAGCAGCACATCTCATGATTCAATGTGGCAAACAGCCAGATGAAGATCACAGCCTCACTGACAAGTCTCATTCTTCTCAGTCCTATTTCAGAGCTCACAGCTACCTGAAATAGATTGCTTTGCATTCAAAATAGCCTGCTGTGTAGCACTGCATACCTTTGAAAACCTGCATTATTTGTAGAATCATAACTAAAAGGAAGAATGGACTACCAGATGGCCCAACGCATCTTTGTAGTCATAGCATGATGGTGACATTTCAGATTAGTGATGTCTGCCAAATGGCTTTGGATATTTTATCTTCCTAAAAGGTCTTGCTGCCATATTGTACATTAAATCTCATGAGTGAATATTTTAAGTTTGATGGGAATGCAATAGGAGCAAGAGTCGTCATTGCATTTTTCGGGAAACTCAATCTGCAAAGACCAACAGGCTGTGAATGTTCTGTAGTTTGTTCAATGCTGCACATATGCTCTCATACTTGATGTGTATTTTCCCCTCAGATCTATCAAAGCTACGTCACATTGCTTTGCATGCTTCTTGCTGACTTGTTCAAAAACAAGCAATGAGTTGCATTTTGAGGAAAACTGAACTACCACTTCAGGTTGCCCAGTTTGCATATCACCTCACTCCTTGATGGGTTATGTCTACACCAGGAAATTCAAGCATTCCCAGGAACATCTAAAACGTTTGTTTAACTGCTAGAACAGTCCCAGACACCCTTTGGCACATTTTATGCCTCCAAAGCTGCTCCTGGGAATGGCTGAGGAGTTCACATACATCACAGACCTTTCCAATAGGGAGTCAGTACGCACCTGCTCCTTTTTGGAGGGATGGGTTCATTTACTAGCCCAGATGTAAGGCATTCTGTGGCAGTTGGCTTAAGTACTTGGGAATGCTCATGGCACACTTAATGGATCTATAGACACATCCATAAGGAACAAAATTAAACAAACAATCAAAGGGTCAAAATATTCTCCAGGCACCAAGAAGGCGGAATGTCCAGAACTAGGCAAGAGCATGAGGGAAGGTACTATTCAGTCAGATTTTGTCACACACACATATGCGTCTATGTGTGTCACAGAAAGCCTAACAACTTCTTAGATGAGGTATCTCCATTCTTCTGGTATAGCAGTCTTAACTCTGTTTTGCTATTAAAAATGAAAAGTTATACAACCTATTGCTATTACAGAAGTTATTTATCTCACTTTTGCCAAGGTCTTTTTTCTACTGTTTGTTTAGGTGTTGTTTTCTCCGAAAGTGCAGAAGAATTTCCCAGATCTACTCAGCTGAAAGTAAGCAAATTATGTACAATAAGAGAATCAGAAAATGCAGATGAATTCTGTGCTAGAAATAACTCAGATATGGTAACAGGGGGATAAAAAAGGAAAATGAAAGGCAGGTTGTAGGTACCCCCCAAACCCGGTGAGTCAAGATCTATCACCAATATTTATTCCTAGCTCCGTTACAGATTGTCTTGTACCTCAGGAAGGTTATGCAACAGTCTTGGATTTTCTGTTTCCCATATAAGCACGTTGATACTGATGCCACTTAGAAGAAGCTTTGGAGCTTGAAAGAATTCTCATTTTTTATTTGCTTTATCTTCAGGTGAAAAGATCCATAAGGGTGCAAAATATTATTGCAGAATCTGAAACGGCTTTTGAGTTCTGCTCAACCATATCTTGATATGCAAAAAGACAAGAAATTAATGACAGGAAAATGTACCTGACACTCCATGTGACACAGTAGTAATGACTATTTTATGAGCAAAAGGAGTGAGTCGAAAGGTAGAGGAAAATTGTTTAACCAGTTTGCATACCTGTATTTATGTTGCTGGCATGATTTCAAATGAGAATACTGTCCTAAGTAATGGTGAGTATGAAGATATTTAATTTAACTTAGAGTCAGGCAGAAGCAGAGAAGGTATAGGGTTTGAAAACCACTCCTTTATTTTTCCCCAATGGGAAACTCCTGATTTGATTTATAAATATCTATAATTCACATAAAGCAGAGATTTCTTAATACGTGCAATCCGGGAGAAAGGCAGCACTCAGAGAAAGACACATTTCCTTTTGTATTCCAAAAAGCTGCTGTCTTTTGAGCCATTGTTCCACCCAGCCCCTAGCAGCTGTACACACTATATTTTAAAGGCATCTCTAAGAGCTTCGTACAGCAAGAAAAGCATCTATCCCTGTCAAAATTTCAGATGGATAGACTGAGGTGTAAAGCGGATTTGTGTCCTTATCCTTTGTTATGTAGAAACCCACAGATCATCTCTGATTATTAGAGCTCTTAACCTTCCATTGTTTTGCATAGATTTGGATTATTCTGTTGACTGGCTTGTAGTCAAAAGATACATGTAGTTATAAACTATTAAATTCATGAAATGAGTCATCCCACACAAGGAAGTAGCTGAGTGTTATGAGATAATTTGGCACAGAAATACAGATGAGTCCAATTTGCAGCAAACCTACAAATCCAGGTAACACTGAACTCTACTTGCATAGACAGGAAATGGAACGTTTGACAAAACAAAATTTTTTAACTTGACTGTCCAAGTAATCTGACATAAACTGGCAAAACAACTCCAGCAAATATTTTGTTATGATGGTGTAACCCACCAATGTGCTCCCTTTCCCACAGACCACACAGATTTTACTGTTCCAGCACTGTCTGGCCTGTGCCATGCAGGTTTGCAAACCATAAAACTGAACCCTTCTTTCTGTCTAGGCAAACTGTGTAGAGTTCAGGTGCTTCAATTCTCATGCATTTAAGAAGAAAATTTGCCTCTTCTCATCAAAGTTGCCGTGATCATCTTTGGAGCTATGAGCTCTTTCCAGTACACTCAGGACACTTGGCATATTTCTTCAGAAAAATGAAATGCTTTTCGTAGCAGTAATTAACACAATATAATTCAAACAAAGATCGAAGGAATCGGAGAAGATCTGGTGAGCTTGTCTTTGATGGTCGGGTAACTTAGCTTTCACCTACTGCCCTGTAAGCAAGAATGGGGCCTTGTAGTCATCTTTGCAGTTTTATCAGCAGCTGGCAAACCTCAGGCAGTCGATGATATGTGCCTTTGCCTGGTTTTCTGTTGTACGTCTTCTGACAAACTGTATGCCGTGTACCAAGGAGCATCAGTGCTGAACTCATTTAGCACCTAGTAATTATTCTCTCTCCTTAAAGTTATTTTGTATGACTATGCCTTTGGCAAGGGAGGAGGTGTTTCTCCTTCATAGGGTCCTTCTTTGTTCCTTTCATCAAACTCATAGGAAGGGATTTGCAAGGAACACTCAGCAGCTTCATGTGCTTCTGAGGCCACAGGTCGTAGTAGTAAGATCTGCATTGTGGAAACAGAATTTAGTCCACTTCCTAAGAAGAAATGGTATATGCTTCATCTGGAAAAAAACTGCCTGGGTTGTACAGAAATATTCAGAGCAAGCAAGAGGACTCACTCAAGAACACTTCTTCATGTACAGAATTATTAAGATGATTTCTGTTAGCCAGAAAATTAAATCCTGTTATTGAAATACATATGAAACTTTTATGAAGAATTTGAAGGAAAAGACATTAATAAGTATTTTGACTGAGAATTATTAAAGGTTCATTTCATTTTTACAAGTACACAGGAAGCATCTGAAATTTAAAGTGTTCCTTTATACAAAACTCATTTACTGTAAGCAGATCTGAGGCTCTTATTTTACTCTTGAAGTAGATGACTGGTACAGCAGGTTCCTTTCCTTGTATTGGAAGGAGCTGCTGAGCTCAGCATACTTCACTTTCTTTGAATGGTCACACCAGCAATTTTTGCAGGCAGGTCATTAGCATATCATAACATCACACTGCAATGTTTATGGATGAGATACTATCATTAAAGTATGTGCAATTCTTGTGCAAAAATCAAGGAGCTCTGAAGGTTTTATCTCACAGCACCCAGAAAGAAGCAAGGGAGAAGTTGGTGATGAAAAATCCAGATCTCATGATGGAGTAAGGGGTCCAGATGGGAAGGCCACCAATTACAGCACTCTTCCTGTAGCCTCCCTTTTCCAACCTAGCATGGTTGTACCCATTATCTAGTATATGTCTTCCTTTGGAAAAAAAAAAAAAGTAATAATTGGTATTGTCAATATGTGAAAACCCAGTCAAAGATGTCTTGTTGAGTGTATTCATGGGCTAAGGGTAAAGGCTCCAAGAAGGATCTGAGGAAGGCTGACCATGTGGGGAGAGGAGATCTGAGAAAGAGGAAAAAGCCAGGATGAATTTTGGGATATAGCTGATTCTAGGGTGGGAAGGAGAAGTCTGTGATGGCATGAAGAAAGAGGCTTGTCAAAGGGTTGAAATGAGCCAGAGTCTAGTTAGACCAGAGGAGCTGGGAACTACAGTCAGATCAGCTCTCAGTTTGAGTGGTAGGTCACACCCCACACACAATATAGCCCAGCTCCTATCTTGCCCTTCTCACCCAGCATCAGTGTGTGCATCACCACCAGCCTCCTGTTCCATATTCTTTACAGTCGGAAATTCAGCAAGCCCACGCGTCATTCATGGATTTTCTTATGGTAAAGGCACAATGAGGCACTCCCATTTAAATGACCTGCTATTGTTACTGTTGCACTTGCCTGGTAAGAGACAAGTCTAGCAAAACCATAAAGGCTATCCTTGAAAGTGTTTTGAATGAAAATGTAACTCATTCTTGAAAAAAAAGGATGATCAAGGTTTGAAAGTAGACACAAATTGTAGCACTGGAATCAAGCCTTTTCCTTCTTACTTTTTTTTAAAAATCTTACAAAAATAGGGACCGACTGAAAAAGTTGCATCTGGAACTGATTTCTCTCAATTATTTTTTCTAAGTGTTCAGTTTTTAGCTTGGACCCAGCTGATGAATTATGTATGTTCTAAATAACAGAATTACAATGGAGCTGCCTGACTGGACAGATGATGGTGGAGAATGGGGGCAGGGAAGCACAGGTTAAAATTAATATCTGAGGAAAAGAATAAGTAATTAAAAAATCATCTAACAAATATGCATAAATAAAATAGCTGGAGGGGAGAAGAAAAAACTATGGAAGTCACAAAATATAGAAAAAGAAAAAAGATCACATGATTTACAGCTCCATTAGGAATCCTGAATATTAATTGAATCACAATAGTAATAAACTGTAAGTTTTAAAATACTTGTTTCTTGACTCTCTGCCAACAGAAATTTAGTGACATGAACCCACCATCTTTCAGAGATCTCCAGAGATCAAAAGACTATAGATGTGCATAAAGTGGCCTAGATTAATATGATGACACTTCAAAAGCACAAGTTGGAATATTCCCCATTTCATCTTGAGTTGTAAATAATTCATCACTTTAAAACATGGGGGTTTTAAAACTTCGATGCAGACTTAGATGCATAATTATTGAATTTCCTTTGATCCACATTGTTTGTTTAATCAGTTACCTAACATTAGAAAGTATGCCTTGTAATAATTGTAGTCTGAGTTTTCTTATATAATAGAAAAGGGAAGGGGGGAACGAAAAGGCTTGAAAACAATACTAAAGCATCCAAAGCCATTTTTACAAATCTTTTTGTCAGTTCTGTGTGTAAAGTCTTTGGGTTTTCTACATAAGGGATAAGTGGAAGTTAGGTCTTCGTGATCCAGTTCAATGTGGCATTCCAGCTTTGATTAAATCTTTGATTACAGCTGCCTAACTTGGATGACAAATTTATCTAGAGAAGATAGAACTGTAGAAGCTACACACACCACAGAAAAAATACAGGTATTGTATTTTCTTGAAGTTCCATTATCTATTTTGGTACAATATAAATGAATGGTTTAGCTTGTTGCAATTATGTTAATTATACTAAACATGAACACTTATCTCTATAAAGAAAATATTTTAAGATATTATTTAAGCCAAATGAAATTTGGTAAATGATCTTTCTTTCGTGTCATTATCCTGCACTGCTCCTGTCAAGTCTATAATAGAAGATGCCTTCTAGCCCAGACAAACTATTTATAGTCAAATGGCTTTAAGTACGCTTAATTACAAACTAAGATTTGTTAATTTTCCCAAACAGATCAGTTTCACAACTTAGAAAAACATGGCTCACCCTCTTCAGGTGTGAGGCATGATTACGCCTTGAAGACATTTCCTACTCCTGAGAACAAAACAAAGCTACCTCTGAAATATTTTCAGTGCTCAACAGGAGCACAACAAGGGCAGCTCCATGACCCAACAGGGACCAGAATGCACAGCAGTACTGTCCAAGCTGTCTGCAGGCCTTAGGAAAGATGGCTATAATCCTATATCCTGTATCTCATCCAGCTAATGCACGAGAGATGGTAGTCCAGGAGTCCCACTTATTTGCCTGCATACATGAAGGCCGTAATTAGGCCTGGAGAGGAGCGGAGTCTGAATAAATCAAATTATACTTACAGCATATTAAGCATACCTTAAATGAAGACTAACGTCTCTTTGGCCCATAATATTTTTCCCATCAGCTTTTAGAAGTTGTCCATTTGAAATCAGCTGAAAAAGATGCATTTACAGACATGTGAGTCAAGAATAGGTGTTCTACCTTTGCTCAGTCAGAGATCTAAGTTGTTTAAGAGAGCATTAATGAATGAGGATTTTCTTGACAAACAATGTTCGTAACACTGGATGAAAGAAATGCAACTATCCTGAAGAATGCATCTGCGGTGATCTCAGTTTCTGAAAAACACATTTCCATTTCCTTTCAAATGTACGGTCTATTATCCCCAACCCATAAAACCTCATGAAGACACACCTCTTATTCTTTAGAAATGCTAGGAACCTATGTGAAATCCAGCTCCTCATAAAACCCATCAGTTTTGACAATATCTGTAAGATAACATCTGTAAGAGAACTGAGACTTCATCTGATGCTCCAGTGCAGAACACTTTGAAATCAGTGCAAAGTTTGCATTGACTCAATGTCAATTTGGTGGTGGATCTGTGATAATACAAAAGTTCTTCTTGTAGTAGCAATGTGTGATCCCCAACAGACTGAATAAGCCCAGAACCCATTTTCAATAGAGAATAAGAACAGTTATCTTTCCCAATCTTTGCATGGACAATGGGTAGTAGCAGTGTGCAGTGAAACACCCTTCCATACTCTCCAACGTGGAAAACAGCAGCTGTGTCTACTCTTTACAGCAGCCTACCAGGATTTTCCTTCCACTGCCATGTTTTACAGCTCTTTGAACCCAACTAAGCTACTGGCATCCACAGCATGCTGTAGACAAGCAGTGGGAGTTTTGTGGAAAAAAATTCTTCTTTGCCTTTGTTTTCAACTTGATATTTGAGCTTTTTATTTGCTATTCCCTATTACTGTGTTCTGAGAAACAGTGAATAGTATTCCCTACTCATCTCCTGTATGACATTCTCTATATCATATCTGCCGTCTGTCATATTTTTCAGGGAAAGGGTTCTAATCTATTTAGTGTCTCCTTATGCAGAAGCTCCCCATCACCCTTGCTGTCATTCTTTATTGCTTTTCATTTCCTCTGAAACCCAAAAGGGAGCAACTGCAAAGTTGCACGTATTGTTCAAGATGCAGGTGCACTGTGAATTTGAATGGTGGCATAACCATGTTTCCTGCTGACTTCCTTACTCCTTTCCTAGACTTTGCTTTTTCAATCACAATTGAGTACTATGGTGATGTCTTCTGAGCACGAGCTGAAATCACTCCCAGACTCCTTCCTGTAATAGTGAGAGGTAATTTAGAGATATTTGCTGTGTATGTATATTTAGGATTATTTTTCCCTGAAAGCTCAAATGGCTTTAATCAACACTGAATTTCCTCTGTTATTTTATTGCCCAGTTGCCAGTGTAAGTCTCCTCTTTCACAGCTGGTTCACCATTTGACTATGCTGAATAATTTTCTCTCATCAGCAGGTTTTGCCACCTCACTTTTCATCTTTTTCCCAGACCACCATGTCTTATGCAGAACAGCACAGGATCCCTGTGTGGTGTCTTTGATATCTTCCCTCCACTAATGTTCTATCCATTAAATTGTTACTAATCTAGGAAAGGACATTCTCCTTTATCCCATGATAAATTTCGGGTTCTAAAAGGGTATTCAATAAGAAGCTTTTTGCTTTCAATAAGAAGCTGAAATGCTTTTTGAAGATAGACATAAAAATTGAATATGCAAATATAAATCAACTGAATCGTAGTAACATTCTTCACCAAACTAATGTATTTGTGACACAAGGCTTCTTTCACAATTGACATACTAGCTCTTCCTCTATATGCCTAACAATGCGTCCATAAGTTTTCACATTTTTTTCTGGGGTGGGATTTTTGGAGGGCTTTTGTTTTTGTTAGGGTTTGATTGTTTGGGGGGTTTTTGGTTGGGTGGTTGGGGGTGGTTTTTTGGCTCTTTTGCTTTTTGTTTTTTTGGGTTTGGTTTAGTTGTTGTTTTCCCCAAACTAATTTGCCTGGTATGAACAGCAAAATTACTGGTATATACTACCTTACATGCTATATGAATTTTTTTTTTAAGTGGTGTCACTTTTTCTCCTTACTATTCCTTTGCATTGAAACCACTTGAAGACTGTGATATACAGTACACTCAGTGGCTCTGCAGCTTCACCTCTGAACTCTGCTGGTATTTCATGGCAAACACCGCATGATTTTGCTGATCCTGTTTTTATTTACATTTTCATATGGTTTTTAGTTTCTATGTATTATTTTCTTTCTAATGAAGACTCACGATCATCTTGTTTCAGAAATTCCTTTTTAGCAAAAGACAACTAATTTTATTTTCAACTCCCAGGACATTTGAAAAATTGGGGACCATCTCTTATCTTTTTGCATTCCTACAGATACTCGTCTTCTACTTACAGAAGGTCTCAAACCAGATGCATGTGGTGTAAGAGGTCCACGCAGCCCCATTCACCACATGGCAGGTGATGAAAGACTCAACAATGTCAGCAGTCCTTCCGGTCCTTCAACAGGATTATCCCAGAAAAGTGATCAATGGAAGAAAGTGGGCTCAACTCAGCAGTCAGCAACAGATACCTTGAGCAGAACTGTAGAGATCCTGTATGCTAGACAAAAAAGTAAAACACCCAGAGAAGGGAATTTCAGATTCTCTATAGACAAAAAAAACTCAAGCAAACAAAAGCAGCACTGCAAAGTGACCAAATACTGGCATTTTTCTTAGGAAGGGCTGGACATCCGACTGGAGCAGATTCAAAAAGCTTTTTCCTCTGAAATAAAGCCTTAGCAGGGAATCTGTGACAGACCAGACACTGGTAGTCTGAAATTGCCAAGCCACCAAGCCACAAAATAACATAAGCTGGAAGGGATGTCCAGCAGGTCTCTGATCCAGCATTTGCTTGATGGTGGCTCTGAGCCACCATCAAGGTTAAATTAGGCTGCTCATGGCTGCATCCAGGTAGATTTTAATCTCTCCAAGGATGGAGTTACCACAGCCTCTGGCTTCCCATTCCAGATTTGGGCCACTTGACATGGGGCTTTTTCGCCACTAATACAAAAAAAAAATTCTCTTCTTGCCTAAAGCCTCTGGTGAGGTGGCAGAGGTTTCAGTGTGGAAGGAGCAGGGAGCAGCTGCGAAGAGGTGAGCCCACGTTTGCCTGTCTGTGCCATCTCCCTGGCTGTGGAGGCACCACTGCCCCTCGTTCTGCTGGTGCAGGTCCTGGTAACTCAGAGTGTCAGAGAGGAAAAGCTCAACTACTTTAGCTCTGGCTGAGCAGGTACCTCCTGTCAGCAGCACAGCTCATCCATGGCTGGGCACCCTCCAACTGAGGCCACCCCTCACCATTAAATATCCTCACGCTGCCTTCTTCCCTCCCCATCCCTTGGGGATTTTGGCATCAAACCGCCTCCAGAGATAAGGCTTAAATTCCTGACTATTAAAGATTACATTATCCATACAGATGAAAACTGGATAAACCTCATCTGGTTAGTAAAGAAGCTGTTGAGACCTCCAGGCAAAATTCCTGTTCCTGGCATACAATTCTGTTATGTAAAAATTAAAAAAAGGAAATTTAAAATAATACAAGAATTCCTCCTCAGGCCACCACCTTGTGTTCTCCCTCCCCTTACAGCCAGTCACTCCCAAATTCTGCCTCCCCTGCTGGAGTCCAGACACTCATTTCCCCATAACCAAAGGCTCTGACAGCCTGGAGTCATAAGAGCATCCTGTCAGAGATAATATTTTGCTGACCCAATTCAGTTTCTAAGGTAAGGAAGGTATTACATATACCTGAGCAACTCTGTTGTTTACTGCAAAGCCAATATCTTTCAGTTTGCACGACTATTGTGGTAAATAAAAAGATCTCTTTTTAAGTGTCTTAGAGGCTCTAAAAACCCAAGAAATTATGCACAGATTTTCTGTTTACCAAATTTACTAAACATTTAAAGAACCATCACACCAAAGACAGCTATCAGATACATAGCAATAGGGGAAAGGAGTAAGAAGGTATAAAAAGAAAAACAAAGCAGATTATACACATTACAAACTGAAAGTGAAAATTTCTTGTTTGAAGTCAGTCCCTGGACAACACAGACTGCACAGACTGAACAGTCTGCATGATTTCAAGGCTTAACTCTAAATATTACTTTGTCAGTTAAGAGAAAAAAAAAAAAACTGACAAAGTACTTGAGAACACTATGCAGCCTCTGATACATTCTGGAAAAATTGTTCAAGTAGAGTGGTAAAGAAATTCAAATCATGTTGAGAAAATACCTTTGTGCTGTATAAAAAGAATCTTTATTAGTAAGAGTCTTTCAGCTCTGAAAATCAGGCTTTCAGGATCAATCAAAGATCCCATGGAGAACAGTCAAAAATGTGCTTTGAAGATGTTTTTGTTATTTACTAGTTTTTGTAAGAGTCAGCTCAAGAAGTAGCAGACATTTTTTCATCTGATTGCAACTGGACAGGAGCTAGAAAAATAGTTGGGGAAAAATCTTGATGCTTCTCAAGTCAACCGTCAGCCATCTCTTGTCAGGTCTTTTTAGGTTTTTATTTCTGTCCAGCTTTGAACATGCTGTTCCATCCAAAAACTTGCTCTCCACTAATGCATGAGACATACTTTTTTACCAAGCATTTATGCAAAATATCTTAAAATAATGAGATTTAGTGCACTGTAACTCGTATTAAGATAGAGAGACATTCACAGCAGTTCTTACAAGAAAGAACTCCTGAAAGAAGGCAAAAATATAAATTACAAAGCAAGGATAACAGAAAATAATCTCAGTAGTACAGCAGGCAAAGACAGATAAACAAGAACAGCCATCACAGTGTGATATACAAGATGTTCATTACTCATGACTCTGAGCAATAGCAGATCACTTTGCATATTTATTAATTCTTGTATTACAATGCTGGCAATAAAGTGTGGTCTTTGTCATGAAATGCTAGATATAAAAAAGTGGGTAGAATAAATTAGTTTAGGCTCAGTACATGACTAGAAACTGTGTAGCACCAATAAATAAATTAATGCTTGAGGGACATTAATTTATTTTCATGCACAATTCTGTTGTGTTCATGTCACATTAATTCTTCATTTGGACAGGTGAGTAGCTGTAGCTGAGGTAAATGTATAACCCCAAATGTCATGAACACTAGGGTGTACACTGATGGGCAGAAAAGGTGTAAGTGAATGTTTATTTAATTCTCATGTTCCCTGAAACCAAATTATAGCCCAATGTATTTCCAGGACATGGAGGTTGGAATGATATACTAATGTGGGTCTCTGAAATCTAATGACACCCTTCTGAAATTCCCCTCTGGCCACATCTCCTAGTGACAAGCCATTGGTAACTCTTCCCCCAAACATTTAAGCACAGAGACACATCAGGCGAAATACAGACTTCTAAAGCATCGGCATTGGGAACTGGTGCACCTAATCACCAAAAAGCACAACTGCTTAACTCAGCCCTTGGGTCATGGTTGTGTCCCCCTCTCCATGCCCATGACTGACTTTCTTCAGAAATTTGTAGCTCTTCCTCTTTTCCAAATGCCCCTTTGGTTAACAGGTTGCTTGCACCTTCAGTTTTCATTTATTGGAATAATAGAATTATTGAAATATTTAGGTTGGAAAATACCTCTAAGATCATCAAGTCCAACTGTTAACCCAGCACTACCAAGTCCGCCACTTAACCGTGTCCCTGAGTGCCACATCTGCACGTCTTCTAGGGGGTGACTCTCCACGGGTGGTGACTCAATCCCTTACCTCCCTGGGCAGCCTCTTCCAATGCTTGACAACAATTTCAGTGAAAATGTTTTCCGAAGATCCAATGTAAACCTGCCCTAGCACAACTTGAGTAAGTCCTTCAAGCTTGACAACCTGACTAGCCAGTACACATCCACATGTACCCTACAGAGGAAACAGGGAATTACACTGATAGAATACATGCTGAGCAGATCCATTAAAAATGGACATATGAAGACCAGGCAGCAACACAGATTCGGATCCCAGTCATATACAAATACTCCACACATTCAGATACATACATTTTTAGAATACATTTTTGACCATAAAGAATATACAAAATCTCTTTATTTGATGGAGGTGTTTGCATCAGGTGACCTTGACAGATCCCTCACAGATCAAGCTGGGTACCAAAACAAAACAGAAGCATACAAGGAAACAAAAAAAAAAAACAGAAGAAAAAACACCATTCCAAAAAAACCCCAAAACCACCAAACCAAACCTCGCTATACCAATGAATGATGCCTTTGCAGGAAGCTACGTGTCAAACAACCAGCCATATCAAACACTTTGCCATTACAGCTTTGTACAAGCACATTGCTGTGGTTCAGTTAACATGGTAAGTGTACAGCCCATGCATTCTCATCACACTAACCATATTCAGGCCAAGAATGGATGTTTATAACCCTTCCTCTTTGCCACAGGTTGAACTGTCTGTAATTAGCCAGCCAATCAATTAAAATACTAATGGGGGAAAGCCAAAGGTCAAAGCAGAATATCATATTGGATGAAGCAGAGTAGTTTAACGTGGTCAAGTGAGACACATTCCCGCTAAAATTATGCTGACATGCGCTACCAAGGTATTCCTTGCCATCCCTGGCCCCCAGTCCTTGACACACGAACAAATCTAGTCAGTGTTTGGAGTAAATTCCCACTATGACCTTGTTGTGTCCAGCTGAATATACATACCCACGAGTGGAGACAAGAACAGTGGCATTTATATGAGCAGAAATGAGAGACTTCAGTTTATGGATCAAAGTGGGTGCAGGGAGGGAAACTGAACAGACCACTGGGCTGAAAGCTGGGAGCACCGCCAAACCCCGTTCTGACACAATGTGTCTGTCTTGGACAAGCTGCTGAAGTACTCTTCCACTTTTATTTTCTCATTGCATTTCTCAGTCCCACAAAGCTTCATAAGAGATGACTGTGCCATGCAGACACCAGTTAACTGCCCATGAAATGTCCCAGTTTTTGTCACAAACAGACCACAGTGCAGCCCATGTGGAGCTCTGCCCTCCCTTCACTCTGAGATGAGGTCAAGTCAGACTGATCTATGCAAGTTTTAATTCTGACAGATTCAAAATAAACATTTAATGTTATGCTACAAGAGGAGAGGAAAAACTTTTGCAGTTGTGAAGATGAATGCTTCCCCTTTTCCACAAAAGAAAAAGGATCCTACTCCATACACAAGTTAGCTTCAACCCTGTGGCCCGTCAAGATGTTTTGGGGTAAGGCATGTCACCAATTATGTGCTGTAATATACCATTGTTGTAAATATATACATACATCCATTTCAATTTAATCCATCTATTTAGATCCTCATAAAAGGCACTTCAAGGACAGCAGCTTGTTCTTGAATGTGCAGCACTTCATCACAGCTCCATTTCAGCCTGGAATGGGACTGAAGGGCCTCACTGGTGGCCCAGCAAGATCGGTGAAAACACACAGTACCAGGAACACTTTGCTTTCAGCAGCTGCTTTATCCAAGACCCCAAGCAATCACTAAACTCTGTTTTCCAGTGATTGAAACTCTCAGCCTAAATACTCTGCAATCAAACTACAGCACATAGATAGAGAAGATCAGGAGAAAGACAACTCCTGCTGCTACTCTAAACCTGCAAAAAACCCCAGACACTGTAAACCAATGCTTTGTGAGTTTTTATATTTTTAAAAAATTTAGATATGTCTTCTGAATCCATTACCACTTTGATTTTTCTCCAGACTTTGTGTTCCTAATACAAAAAAAGCCTTTCACCTCCTTTCTGACTATTGTCAGCTGAAAAACTCCTAAACACGGCTGGCTGTGGGTGGCAGCAGGAGGCTGAATTGGCAGAAGATTTCTGGCTCAATACCGTTATCAAGAAAGGCAACTTTCTGAGGCTACCGATGGCTGTTTGTTTCATACTCTCAGGGCAAATTTCCTTGTCCCCTCTGTAACCAAAAAGAACAGGCTAATTCAGCAATAGTTAAATAAGCTACAGAACATATTTGCTTCTTTCCTATGTGACTGCAAAGGGCTCAAGCCTGATAACACCAGTCACATGAACAAAAGCGAGGCTAATAAACTCTGAGTAAATTTTTACTCTAATTTGAGAGTCAGAGACAGCATGTCTGCAAAAATGGATTAAGAAAACAGCATTCTTTGATATTTTCTGATCAAGGTGGTTTTTTGTACTAAGAGGAAGGATTTGCCAAAATAAAAACAATTTTTAAACTGAACTTTTTCTTTCTGTCCTACCCACAGAGGACCTCATTAATAAAAAAAAAAGCAACCAACCAAACAACAAAAGTCAATCATCAATTTCAAAAAGTGACATCAACAGCCCTCCATCACTTCCACTTTCTATCAGGACCAAGAACATTGTGGAAAATGTTTTTTTAGGACACCTGGGCTGCAAATATTTGTGACAGAACTATCTCCTTGGCCAGGACTGTCTGGGGCAGCCTATGCCCAGCAGAGATGGATCCCAGCTGCCCTCCCTCAGTGCAGAGTCCCCCAACATCAGACCCACAGCACAGTCCCCAAGCAGCAGCTTCTGCTTGGAAGCCCAGGTGAAGACATTGTGGGCTTCATTCACTGCAGTGAATAAAGAACAGTGGGGTATTGGTTTTTCTGCTCCCTGCTGACTGCCAAGCAGGCATCCCATTTCAGAGGCACCCCATACTCACCCTTCAGTGGGTCTAGACCAAAAAGGACCCAGAGATCCCAAAAGAGGCGGTGCAATGGACACAAATGACAGAACAAATTTTGTCATCCATTGCAAGAAAATGGATCAGAGCTTTATTGCTTTGGTAAGACTGGGAATAAGCCCAACATCTCTTTATTACAATCATAGTCCTACCAGCTTTTACCTCCTACTCCTCAGTGGTGGGAAGAATAAAATTATCACAGTGGATAAATACCATCTACATTGTGTCATATAGGGCAAAAAACCCAAACTGCATTATTTGAAGTAGGAAACATGCATAGACAGAGTGCTTGCTGAGCCCAGATGCCTAGACACAGATTTAAAAAAAACCCTTTTTGAGACATCATTGCCAGTAAACAGCATGTTTGGTTTACCCTCATGGTAACCCATACAGCTTCTGGAATTGAACATGCATTCCTGTTCAGCATCAAACAGGATGAACCTGACCCATTTCTGGATCTGGACTGACACCTATTTTGAGAGGCTGGAGGTTCATCTGCATGAAAATTTTCCAATCTGCAAAAAATTTTTTTCTAATACTCTTCTATGTTAAAAGATTTTATTTTCCCATAATTTGTATTTCATTAGCATAAGGTGAAAGTGTTTCCATGGAAACACCAGGGATATATAATTTCTAAATAATAAATTTTCCACAAAGAACTCACTAAATTATTTTCAGATTACAAAGCAAAATCCTCCAAAGTCAGTTCACTTATTAATATTACAGAGAGGACATATGTAAAGACTTTGAACTTCAAATTGTAGCTCTAAAACATTAAATATAAATTAAGTACTTTAATGTTTCAATCACAGAAAATAAAAAACCAGGAAAATACTAGAAATTAAAGCCAAAGTTACACTAAGCTTAATTTCACTGATTCAGTGATCAAATGTGTCAGTATCAGTACAACAGGTCATATATCGCTTGTATATATTCAGATGTCTCTATAGAATTATTTGTCTTCTACTTGACTATAAAATATTTTGGGTCTATATCTTATTTCTGTAAGCTCAATTAAGATGATAAGATGCATTAAAATTAAATAACTTTTTTCTGCTTGTTCATCATCCATTCCAGTAAGGTGCTCACCAATACTACTTGGGTAGGATGATAATTAAGAATCAAGTCTGCCAGCTGAGCTTTAAAACAAATAGGAAAAACATCACTTTCTGCAGGGAAAAGTTATAAAAAGACAGAGATTACCCTGAATTCCACTCTCAAAGGAAGCAAAAAGGCAAGATGAGCAGGAAAAAAGGAAGAAGAGGTGCTCAAGAGGATGTTATTTTCCCAGGCTCGGTAGTAAAGAAATGTCAAAGAACTTTTGGACTTGAGAGGAAGGGGATTTGAAGATGGAGAGGAGGTAGGGATTTTGTGTTTCTTTCATGTGTCATTTCATTGTGTTATTTAGGTCTAAAACATAATGGTGTCAGAAATCCTGTTATGGTGTTTTGACTTCGTTTCTTCATATATGTAATTTTTCTAGGGGTAAATATTTCTTCCATGATTTTCATAGTTGATGTTGCACTTGATACCAAAAAATCCTCAACCCTATGTACTTCTTTATTTATAGGTTAAGTGGAACATGAGGAATAGCACACAGCACAAATCAGGCCAGTGAACTCAAATGCTGGGGCCAGTCAGTGGGAGGTGGAGCTGTGGGAGAAGAAAAGAGAAAAAAGGCACAAGCTGAATGAAATGTCAGGCAGATCCCAAAAAAAGGCACTCCCAAAAACTGTGTCTCTGACCAGACACCTACATAAAACTTTTGAGATAAATTGCTCTTCCCTTTCTCATAAAAGATTCTGCCTAAAGCCTATGGGGCATCTGCCATGGGCCAGATTCTCTTACACGATTTTTGTGCATTAACATGAACATTCATGAAAAAAAAGTAATGAAGAACTGACTACAATCAACTCCTCCAGGTGAAAACAGAGTCCGGAAATAAAAAAAAATATTGACTGAAAGCACAAAGTGAGGTAGAGTGTCTCAATGAGGGGGAAAGACCACTTACAAGATGAGGATGACAGGTGGTTTATGAAAGTTTATCCAAAGATACTTTGAAGTGGTAAATGACTGTCTATTCAAAAAGTTATGCCCAAGGAACTAGAAACTAAGGCCATGGGCTGCCACAAGCCTGAAGGACATGAGCAGCTACTATTAAAAAGAATTACTGTTAGCAGGAGTTTGCTTTGAGCATGAATAAAAATAAGGGTGCTACTTGCATGTGCTAAAAGGCTTCTTGGCACAGTCACTTTAAGAAGCACAGCAGTTGTGCTTGTTAGAAAAGGACATGAAGTGTGTCCAACACACAGCTGCTGGGTCTGAAAACCCACCAGGCATCCTACTCCTTGTCAGGTTCTCAGTGTATGTGACATTACTGAGTATCCCACCCTCA
Organism: Struthidea cinerea; assembly: GCA_013397865.1. Classification (NCBI taxonomy): domain Eukaryota; kingdom Metazoa; phylum Chordata; class Aves; order Passeriformes; family Corcoracidae; genus Struthidea; species Struthidea cinerea. The sequence continues at coordinate 229,959 of VZTI01004295.1, forward strand.
CACATCACCTGGCCTGCCAAAAACAGAGCAACCAGCTGCAACATCTGAGAAAATCCTTCCCTAGGATTTTCCCTAGTAGGAGGTAAAAGGAGATTGTAGGTTCAGTATTTGGGCTCAGACTCTTTCTGTCATATTCTCTCCTTAGGAAAAAAAAGAAAAGAAAAGAAAAATGGAAAACATATGTGGAAAAGTTTTGTTTTCTTAACCACTGAAAAAGTCTTTATTTCCAGTCCAATGACTCTTTCATGAACTACATTCCTCATGATCTTCCTTGGTTTAATGGCCTGATTTTTGCTTTGTTCCACCTCCTAAAAAACACTGTGAAAATTGAACTGCCTAGGTTAAAGCTATATGCACCCAGAAAGTCAATTTTGAGAACAAAATAATTCAAAGAGTATAAGTAAATCCACTAGAACTTATTCTATGAAACAGCAGACCCTCAGCCACACAGTTAACAAATTATTAATAAAGTATGTGATCCTAAAATATGAGAGGTACCACCTGCCATAGAATTCTTTCCTTTTTTTTTTTTAATAAAGCCTGATTTCATACAGATAAAATTGAATAACTACTTTTATTAAGATATTTTAATGTCAGAAGGTGACAGGTCAGGTCAATAAGTTACAGTATGTGTTCTGCCACCACACTTTACACGTTAATCTCCAGTTTTGTGGGGAATGAGTTCAGTAGCCAGCTCAGGCTCCATAAAAAGGAACAAAGATCTATGCTAGTGTCAGGTACATGTGGCACTCCTGTGCCATGCCGTTAGAACTCTGATCCTGATGAAAGCTGACAGACATGGCCTTTCAGCCTTGGTAGCAGGGGCATTTCGGTTTGGATCCGGAGCAGCATTTTCTCTCATCCTTGTCAGGATGAGAGGATGAAACCAGCTGCCCAGAGACAACAAACTTTGGGGTCCATGGAGTCAGCCAGGTCCCCTAATATCTCGGGCAACAATGGCTTTTTAACAAATCTTCTACTCTAGATCACTGTGTCCTACTTTAGCACTTATAGAGCAGTGGAAGACCATTATGATTCTGTTATGGCAGGACCTTTGGCACAGAAACATTTTTCTCTGATCTTATTTCTAGGATAGAAAAGCTGTCATTCAAAACTACTTAAATGTAATTATGATTTTGGCTGTAGTTTTGCAGACAGCAGATTTTACCACTACCTCTGAACTTGCAAGTTTTAATTATATACTGAAGCTTATTAAATCAATGCCTCATACAATGAGAGGGCTAAGCACAGAATATTAATAACCTGTCCTTCAAGTCTTTACATTGTTTTCACGAACTGGAAAATTTAATGAGCCATTTCTTTTTTTGGGGGTGGGGGGGAGAGTTTTCAGTTTGGGTTTTTTTTTGTTTTGCAAAGCAGTTGTCTAGCACTGTAAGTTATGATTAAGTATATGCAGCTGGAATGTTTACTGCATGTTTGCACCTGCATGTTGAGTAATAAGACCCAAGAGATTTGATAAACCTACAAAAATCACAGAGAAAGACAAAGGATGTTGGTGGATTGGAGAACAGCCTGCAGGCTTTTTTCTTAAGGGGGTCCAGAACCATGTGGGCATTGAGTTGCATAGTAATGGCCTAAATATGAGCATTCTTTATTTATGCCAGTCTGTATTCATGCCTCTCATATTATTTAAACATGAAGTAAAAAAAAAAAAAAAAAAAAATTGTCTTTTTTGTTAACAGGAAGTCTTCCAAAGACAGTTACTGAAAATGCATATTATTATCCCGAGGCACCATAACATCCATATTAATCTCTCAAGAGTGCTCTTGGGAGGGCTGTTTTAGGATTATATAAGATGGTTTTGAATATCTTCACAAGATAATAAACAGTGTCAGCTTCTCCCACTGCTTTCATTACTAAGTCTTCAAAAATTAGTGCATCTCCTCTTGATATGGTTTTGAGTAAAACCTGAGTATTTGCTGAATGATAGGCAGACTGGCAAGATGATATATATAGTCAGATAATTACATTATTTCAAAGTATATTCCTTATGAAAATGTAAGAAATGTATTAGACACAGCTCTGTGTCACATATAAAGACAATCAGGGTGAAAAAAAATTAAAGAAAACACACAACAAACTGCCCAGCAGTACATTTTGCCTTTTGAGCAGCCTTCAGTAAGCCACTTCATTATAGTAGTAAGTAACCAGATGGAGGAGCCAAGAGTCTGTTCTTACAACTGGCACACAAAAACCCCAACATTTCTACAGCTATGGAAATACAGAAAAAAAAAAAAGAGCCCTAAGTAATCTGAATGTATTGTCCTTTCTGTGCTTTGATATTCAAGTCCAAATTAATATTCTGGTCATATCTGAAGAGTCCAAGTCACTCTGCAGCAAGGCACTGAGCAAATTCCTGATAAAAGTCTTAAAAGTGATTATTGAGAATAGTTATTTTTGACAGTTATTCCCAGGAAAATTGTGTTTTGCAGACAGGATAACCAAAATCTCAGCTCAATTCAAAAGGCTAAATGCATAAATGTATGTGCTAAAATCAATACTATGTAAGCATTCATCAGCTTAAGTCAGACACTCAAAACCTAAAAGCTGGCCTTAAAAATGCATTTTGGCTGTTCAAATACATGCTTTATGACATAGCCTTACTCAGGAATCTTACAAAAAATTACTTTGCAATCACCAGTCTCATTCAGTCAATAGGAGGGGCGTTATTTAATTAACAAGCTTTGAGTTTGTACAACTTCTGTAGTACAAAATGTGCCATGAATAAACCCCAAGGCTACACAATTCAAACTGCTCCTGACAGAATAATTTTTTTTTCCTCACAGGTGTTTAAGCACTGCTCACTGTTGGGAGCTCCCCCATTTTAGGGAGGTTCCCACAGTCATGTTATTGCAACTCTCCTGGCACTCTCAAAACCACCTTTCCTGACCACACACAGGGGTTGTGTGGGTACTCCCTGAAGCACTCTGACTAGTGGTTTTTCCCCACCCCAAATGCCACAGAAAGCCTCCAGACCAACACAGACAACTTCTACATCCAGCTGGGGCTCTTGCATCCCAAAAACCCCATGTTAGCCAACACTTTTTATGCAAAGCAGCACCTCCTTACCCCACGCATGTCCATGACCCTGCATCACAACCACTTTCTTTTACATGTACACTCTACTTAAAATAAGCAGCCAAAGCACCCAAGCAAATCTGCTGACACACTACAGCTCTGAGCAAAGCTGGAGTGGGGTGGAAGCCTACTCACTCCTCTCATATGGGCAGGCTATACAAGAAAGCTTCATTTCAGATAGGCCATCCAGTCTTTGTGAAGTGTGGGCATGCTCATACTGGTGAGCTGTGCCATCACCAAACAATGACAAGGAGGTCAGTGACAGGCTGAAGATATTGATTCTTGTTTCAGATGAAAAGCACTCCTGCTGCTCCAGAAAATACTCAGCCCAACAAGGGGCTGACTCCAATAGCATCTTTTGACAAAAAGCAAAGGAAAGAATCTTCATGATCTAACAGCCAGAGATAACACGAGAAGACCATGCCACAGAAATGCCCAATTGTCATGGTTTAAGCCCAGCCGAAAATTAAGCTCCGGGCAGCCACTTGCTCAACCCTCACCAGCAGGACAGGGGAGAGAAGTGGAAGGATAAAACCTGGAAAACTTGTGAGTTGAGATAAAAACAGTTTAATAGGGAAAGCAAAAGCAAAGCACAACAAGGCATTAATTCACTGCTCCCCATGGGCAGACAGGTGTTCAGCCACCTCCAGGAGAGCAGGGCCCCATCACATGTGACAGTGACTTGGGAAGACAAGCACCATCACTCCAAATGTCCCCTCTTCCTCCTCCTTCCCTCTGCTTTAATACTGCACATGATCTCATATGGTCTGGAATTTCCCTTTGGTCAGTTGGGGTCACCTGTCCTGGCTGTGTCTCCTGCCAACCTTCCATGCACCTCCAACTTCCCTGCATGGCAGTACTGAAAGGAGAAAAGGCCTTGGCTCTGTGTCAGCCCTGCTCAGTAGTAACAAAATCATCTCTGTATTATCAACCCTGTGTTCAGCACGAATCCAAAATACAGCCCCATACCAGCCCCTGGGAAGAAAGTTAACTCTACCCCAGCCAAAACCAGGATACTCACAGAGCTAGGGCAGGAACTGAAAGCAGCCAGAAAGCAAGACTAGGATTGTTTCCTGGCAGCAATAAGATACCTCTTGTCAGAGCAGACCTTATGTCTGCGCTATATTGTGACTCCACTGGCCCTTCACCTAGCTCTAACTCACAGGTCAACTCACCAGAAAGTTTTGGCCACTGCTTCTTTGTGATTCAAATAACCTTCATTTAGCAGCTGTACAGGTTTCTCTGTGTGGCAACGGGTGACTCTTCCTGGGATCGGATAGTGTCCTTACCTCTTGTGCTCAGCAGCAAGCAGCCAATTCCCTGCCACAGGGCGAAGAGCTCTCTACAGTGCTCGTCAGTGGGGACCAGCTTTTAGGGTTTACACCTTACTAAAAGCCTCTGTAATGAGGGAAATATGGTTGTGATGGCCAATAAGAAACTGTTGTACACCTGATAACAGTTTAAATTATTTCTGCTATTGACATACGTTTGACCAACAGTAACAACTGACAGCTGCTGTCCTCTGCCAGGTAGAGATGAGGACCCTGCTTTGCTAATAGAAGATATTTTCCTTTAGGAAACACCATGTAAGACTTGCATTACCTTCCAAGCATTGGTGGTGAGTGCCTAAAATTAGGCAGAGCTGCAGGTTCCATCAAGCTGGACCTCTTTTTTCTTGGAGCAAAACACACAAAACTTTTAGTCCCATCTAACAAAGCCATAAAACTCTGGAAACTGCATTTTACCATTAGATGTGTCCAGTAACTGGGAGAGACACTGCACAAAAATATTCCTCTCTCTATCAGCAAGGAAGCACAAAAGGAAAAATGGAATTTCTGAGATTCTTAAGATAACTTTTGCCAGGTGAATTTTCAGAGCACTATTACAGCTGATTACTGAATTCTGACAACTGGGGCTCATTGGCAATTCCCCCTCCCACCTTTTCCCCAAGATTTCTCTCAGAAAGCATGATTTTCCTGCAATCCATAGGAAAGTAATGCATAGAGAAGAGCTTCGCTTTCAAACTGTCAATTTTTTCATTATTACTCTCCAGTCCTTAGGCGGTCTAATCATCTTTTTCACTTAGAATGAAATTTGCTTCCAATATTTGCTATCTTAAATATATATGCATATTCATATAAATACATATATATACACATGTGCTTTACATTACTTTCTTCTCCCCACGCTGAGAAGTCCAGAAGAAGCAGGAATACAGGGAATACAAAAAAAAAGGGGATTTGAAGTAGTACTAGAATTTGGCTGAAATTGTACTTAGGTATGAGGTATAGCTTTTGCCTGGGAGGAAGAATTCCGCCAGATATATCACTCTAATTGAAACTACACAAAAAGTATGCATAATATTTGTCCAACAGAGTCGGACACTTTCCTTATAGGGAGAACTATACACAAGCATGGACAGATGGGAAGAAGGCACCTGCCCCTATCTGTTTATCTGTCCGTCTGCCTGTGTTGGCCTCCATCAGTGCCCAGAGATCTCTCTTTGAAGGACTGAGTTTAAGCTGACCCTTTCCCTCCTCTCTCAGACCTGTTCTCCCAGTGCCACCAGTTAACAAAAGATCCTAATGCCTTCATCCCTTCCTTTTCCTCCCTGCTCTAAGAACCCTTGTCAGACCATCAGCTGTCATTATGCCCTAATATTTAGTTTAGCTTAAAATACAATTGTATTTAGGTAATAAACTGGGAAGAAACAAAAGTACAGAAAATAATTATGGATCAGATCAATAGAGAAACATGAGCTTTTGATCAGGCTCCTGTAATTATTTCTGACCTTGCACATCTGCTAAAGAAAAACAAGCAGTGATCAATTCTACTTGGCATGGCTAAAGCATTTTGAACTTATTTTGAACAGATGTGTCATTATTACCTTAATTATTGTGGCTGGGTAGAGCACCTATTTCCAAATTGCTTTCGAGCTAATAGCCTTTGTTCCAATTAAGTCTATTAGCATTATAATTTCTGCACCCTGGGAAATTTTTGCTATTTTTAAAGGTCTTTTTTTCCCAGATTCTGGCTGAAATCAATCACAGATGTTGTCACACTGTATATTCTTTAAATAGAATGTGCCACACTATAAGTTCTTGCCTTGACTTCAATGGGGCTGTGCTAAGTGCTTGCAGTAGTGAAAAATGGCATTTGTTTCAGGAGGATTCTGTCTATGCAGTTTGAGTAAGAACAGAGGTAACCCCCTTGTGCTGCCCACAGATTGCAAAGCCAATGCACAGACTTCATGTTCAAAAGCCTGACATTAGCTTTAGCATAATAGGATGCTCCTGAAACCACTTAAATCAGGCTAGAGATGGAGTACTTTGACCTAGATTTGGAATACCCCAAAAACCAGGTGCAGAATTTAGATTTCATGGTTTTGTTGGGTTTTCTATTAAAACAGAAATTCAAACCTTACCCTGAACATTGATCCTCTGTCTTCTTTTGCTTGTCTAACACAAAGTTTGTGCATAAGGTTTTCTTTCTGGAAATAGAAAGTATTTTGCTTAAATAGTAAAGGTATTAAAAATAATAGCAATTTTCTTGACAGTACAAATAATAATTTCACAAAAATACATTAACTGTGCCTTGACTGAAATTACTCTTAGCTTATGCAATTGTGAATGAGAAGGTGATTTTGTGAAAATGGCACACAGAGAATGCATAGACATAGGCATCTCAACTTTAAGTGTGTCTTGCTTCCACTAGCAATTGGGTACCAGGTAATCAACCACTACATGAGTTGTCTTTGAGGAGATCTGCTGCTAGTTTTTTTGATCTGGTGCCTCTGGAAGTAATTAGCAAGCCCTCATAAATGATGTTTATAATATATAAGTGCTGACAAACCCTGAAGTATACAGTAAGTCTCTTAAAAACAGCAAACCATAATGAATTATGATCACCTACAATATGAATTATAGATTTTTTGCAAGTTAGATTCATGATTATGCAGTGCTTCAGGGTCTGCTGCTACATTTGCATTTTTACCATGAGCCTTTTTGGTTTGTATCGTCTTGAAATATAGATTAAAACTCCACAGCCAGATGATTAATTAAGTCTAAGAAAAGCTTGTGTGCCTAATCTTCACGTACTGAAAATGAATGCAAAGTTTGCCCCAGATGAATAGCCAGCTCTGAATTTCACTCAGACCCTAAGACTTTAGGACTTTTATTTACACAAAAAGTAGACTTCCTGGAACATCAGTTCTGTAATTTAATTTTCCTCAGTGAGAGAACAAATGCAATTGTATTTTGATATGAAGTCAATATGTTTCACAAATTCTTCAGACATAAACTTTTATCTGAAAAAAAACCCCTCCACCAAATTGTGGATCACTTACTGGAAAACTGAGTGAAGGACAGAAAACTTAGACACAAGAATTAACCAATCTCTGTCCAAAATTTCCACACGGGAATTCAAAGAAATCGTAGTATGATAGAATGGTTTGGGTTGGAAGGGACCTTAAAGAACATCCCGTTCCAAAACCCCTGCCATATGTAGGGATACCTTTCACCAGGCCAGGTTGCTCAGAGCCCCATCCAGCCTGGCCCTGAACACTTCCAGGGATGGAGCATCCACAGCTTCTTTTGGCAATCTGTTCCTGTGCCTGACCACCCTCACAGTGAAGAATTTCTTCCTTGTATCTAATCTAAACCTACTCTTTTCAGTTTGAAGTCATTCTCCCCTTGTCCTGTCACTTCATGCCCCTGCAAAAAGTTTCTGCATCTTTCTTGTGGTGCCCTTCAGATACTGAAAGGCTGCAGTTGGGTCACCCAAAGCCTTTTCTTCTCCAAGCTGTACAATTCCAATTCTTTTAGCCTTTTCCCACGGGAGAGGCTGTCCATCCCTCTAATCATCTTGGTGGCCTCTTCTGGCCTCACTCCAACAGGTCCATGTCCTTCCTGTGCTGGGGACCCCATGTTCAGTATCTGGGCTGTCTGACTGCAAAAACTGATAAGAACAGCCTTACTGCCTAGCACAGGAACCAGGGGGTTTTAACTCTTTTGGAGAACTGAATAATGTGGCTGAATAATGAAGCAGTGATATGTGTTTTCCAACACCTTATTTGTGCAGAGAAAATCTCTCTTCTGATAAATTATTCAAAACATAACTGCTAACCTATTTAAGTTTGAAAATATGTGTACTGTAATCAGGAATCATGTTTCTCAGCTGTCTGAACAGCAACACTTCAAATCTGGCACTGTCTAAAGTGCCTGCACAAAACAGTACATGAAGATAACTATGTCCAGTGAAGCATTCTGAGTAGTAAATCTTTCATAGTTATGGGGCAGTGTGTCAAAGAAATCTAGAGTTTTCCTAAACATAGAAAAACCTAATTAAGTATAACTTGCAGAAAGTGTCTGAAAATACTTCCAACATGTGCAAATCTTTTCATTGTAACTTTAAGCATGACAGCTGCCTCATTTGGGTCAAAGGGTTAATGGAATTCCTTCAATAATTTATCAAGGTTAAAGATTCTCTCTAAACAAATGCGGCTTATGTGGAACTAATTAAATACTCACTCTGCCTTTCAACATGGAAGACTAAATAAGCTGTGACATTTTGTAATTTTAATTTGTGGTGCATTTTCCAGCATCTTCACATTAGTTTCATTTGTTAGGAGACTCAAACATTAATATAGAAATCATGTGACCAGCAGTTGCATGTAATGTGCTCTTTCCCTCTGTCATTATACTTAGAAGCAACTGGAGTGCTCCAGTATTTGGACCAGAAGCACAGTGTTAGGGATTAGTGTTAAAGCGCAATAATATGCTTCGTTAAGGCAATCCCTAAACCAGTGTATTTATTATGTATATTAGAGAAATGCAGTCTAAAATTGACACATAACTCACTGGGGTTTTCCCTTTCGGTGAGGAGTTTTAAGGTTTTGGTTTTTACACCCAGAGAGGAGGTTTAGGTCGGACATCAGGAAGACAGGTGATTCCAGCCAGTGTAAGGGTCATTTCAAGATTATGGGATTGGAATACTGCTTTGGAGTGTCTGCCCTTATGACATTGTGTCGTGTAATGAATGTGCTTTACACTGAGAGTCTCAAAAGTGGGCACTAGCTGTGTGTCTCTGTTCATGGGTATTTAACATATCTATATCTACAGGAAAGCTGAATAGTCCTCACTGCTTCTGTAATCAATGGGAACTCTTCTTTCAGCAAATCAGTGGGTTCATTTTCTGGAAATCCATGTTGTGGATACACAAATAAACAGCAATTCTTGATTTCACAGTAAAAATAAATAGTTATGGCTTGTGATGTGCACAGATACTACAACAATGGCCATTAATTGAAAAATAAAAAAGATAAATCCATGATAAATCAATTGTGGTGCTAGAGTGTTTGAACATCATGCAGTAAATGAGTACAAGCTGCTCTCTGAACCGGGCAAGCCTCTCCACCCAGCTGATCCATCTGTCCTGGAGCAGGGATAGGGAGTCAGCGAACAGAAGCACCTGGCTATCAGAAAAAGTCTGTTCCTGCGCTGAACAGCAGAGAAATAATGAAAATATGGAGCAGTTGCTCCCAAACTGAGCACTGTCTATTGTGCTGGCTGCTTCCAGCCTACACCACTGCTGCTGGAGTTTCGTGTAGGTGGAGAAGGTGCCAAAAGAAAGATTCTCAAAGAAACTTTTGTGCTGAAGTTTCTAACGAGAGCATATGCACACTTTAGCTTCAGCAAAGTCATTTCAAGTTCATCTTTTCAGTTCACTCCCTGGCCTTTAAAAGCCAGGCCCCCAGATGCCATCACGTAGGACTGTACTGACAGAGGTGTGACTCGAGAGAAGGTTTCGAACCTTTGGCTCCACTAAGGAGATTGCGGTAATTTCAGCTAATGGAATAATGGATAGCAATCTTAGGTTGTCATTCTCAGTCTGAATCAGCACTAGAGAGGACCAGACACTTTACTAGTTTTTTCACTAGTATTTGTGACAGCAGAGAAATGACGATTCCCAGTTCATTTCCATGCACTTGATTGAAGTGTGCTCACTTAGAAGACTCAATTTTCTCTGCTGATTCCCCTTTCTCCCCTCTTTTCTCAAATTATCTTTTTTTGCAGCCTTGTGGCTTAGCTGTTTCATGGTCCTCATTTCACACTCCTCGACTCTCAGTCCTGATCCAGTAAACTGCAGTTCAAATCAGCTACAGATTACATCTGGCTGCACATTTAAAAGTCCTAAAAGCAAACCAAATTTGGGTAGAATTTCAGAAGAACAAACATAAAACAAACACCATACTTAATTTCGTGTAATTTGCAGACAAGAAGTAACTTTTTTTTTTTAATCTACAGAATACAAACTTGGTATTTTTCTTAACCTTACAATTATTTTCAGCTTAAATTTTTTCTAAGCTAGTTAAACTATCCAGAATCATTTAGAACTATCAGTCCTAACAGATGAATGGGAGCAAAGCTTGAGGCCAGTGAAAAAACTGTTCTTACTACAGAGGATAATTAGTACAGCTTCTTGAAATTTGCCACTGATTTCTGTGTTAACAGCAAATGCAAAAAAAACAAGACAAAAATAATTATGTAGAAAGTTTTGGAGCTGTCTAAGTAAACATTTTTAAAATTTGCCAGAATCAATTTCCATTCATCCATGAAGACCCAAGTCCTAGAACAGTCCGAGAAGTAAAAGGGATTTTGGACAGTTGATGAAAAAAATTAAAATTACATTGATCAGGCCAATGGAATTTGTGCCATTTTTATCAAAAGTTAGTAATCATAAGATGTGATATACCAAATAAGGTATATAAAGATATTCTAAGTTATCTCTCCAAGTTATATTACTATGTATTATAAGATTCAGAAAAATGTACTGCATGCCCTCCTCCTTACCCTGCCTATGTGTTTGTTTGATTTTGATTAAACTTACCTCATTTCTCTCTTTCTCTCTTTTTTTTCCTCTTTTTTCTTCTTTTCCCCTTGTTATCACACAACTTCTTTCTAGGTTGTACACTTTCCTGCACAGAAAGCGTATGTCATTGCTTTGTGTCGTACCTGTAAAACTTTCAGATGAGTGTGTTTATGTTCTACTGTAAATCTGCCCATTAAGGTAACAAAGGTTAAAATTAGATAAATAAAAATAGAAAGACATATTGCAGATCCCTTACTCACAGTGCTGAGCAATTACTCATGTGAGATGTGCCATGAAATCCATCACTGACTGCATGACTCCTGTGAAAAACTGAGCAGTGAGGACTTCAATCTGGTCCATTATCATTATGCAACGTAGCACATTTTTGTAAATTGGTCTAATTCTGAGGTCTCTTTGGAACAAATGTCTCTTTGAATACACTCTGCTGCAGTAATAGATTAACTGCCAAGCTGTGAGACCCCAGCAGGAGACAGTACAGCAGCCAATATGAGGGGATGTATACAGTATCTAATTAATTCGAATGTTTTTCCATGTTTAATCATCCAGGTCATCAACATCCAAATATTTAAGTGTAAGGTTCAGCCTTTCCAAGGGTTCTGCAAACATGACAAATAGCAGTGACTGTTCAAATCTTCCCAAATTACACATGATGTACCTACAAGTGACTTACGTCCTTTTCCACACCACGTTCCCATGTTCCTGGGAGAGAAGCTGCCATGCTGGATGGAGTCACATAGGCTGGTTTAGGACATAAGCTGAACAACAACAGCTTAGACTATCCACATAAAAATTGTCACTTAGTCATACAGAGAGATATGAACAAGTTCTCCCTCCTATTCTGTTTGAGCCTCTGCTGACTTTGGTACTTCTGCATCCATGGTGGCACCTCTTTCCCTCCTGCTCCAAGACATCCCTGACCAGGCTGCCAGATATGGCCATCATCCTCAGCCATCTTTGCTGTGTTTTTTTCCTGATCATAAGTACCCTTCCTCAAATGTGCCTGATGGATCAGTATTTTAAAAAGTTTGAAAACTACAACAATGTATTTTAAAAGCAATTTATTTTCAAACAGAAAATATCACAGATAATGAATCCACTAAGGTGGATAAACTGTGTTCTGTTTTGGTCCCTGCTATACCAAAAAAAAAAAACCTGTGGACAGGCTGGAAAGGGTCTAGAGAAGGTTCACAAAGACGATCAAAGAACTGGGAAGCTACCATATGAGGAAAGGCTGAGAGAACAGCGTTTGTTCAGCCTTGAGAAAAGAAAGCTTAAGGGAGACCTTATGACCATGTTTCAGCATTTAAAGAGGGGCTAAAAACAAGATTGAAACTCCCTTTCTACCAGGAGTCACATGGATAAGGCTGAGGTGTAATGGGTAAAAGCTACTCCTGGGAAGGATTCTGCTTGGACATAAGAGGAAAATTTTTCATTATGAGAAAAATTAGTCATTGGATTAATCCCCAAGTAAGTGGTGGATTCTGCAATGTTGGACACTTCTAAGATTCAGTTGGACAGGGTGCTGGGCCATCTTGTCCAGACCATGCTTTTGCCAAGAAAGGATACACCAGATGATCTCTGTGGTCCCTTCCAATCTGGTAGTCTATCATTCTATAAGTAAATTTTCATTTAAAAGGACGCTTTTCACGTTCAAAACCGCTCATCAGTCATTTTACTTCATTTTATTTTATTTTTCATAATTGTTTGCTTGAAAATAAGTGTTTTGTCTGTCACAGGTTGTTTTGGGAAGAAGCAGTGAGTCAGAGTATGGAGGGATTTTTTCAAGAGGAGTTAATCTGCTGGATGATTTTTTGGGCTGGGATCCATCATTGCCCACACAGTGCAGACCAAGGCTTCTCATCATTTTGGACTTCCAATTTTTACTACAGCTAACAGGTTTCTGAATGTGCCTTACATTTTCTCATAGTGGTAACTATTCTCACAGAAATTACACTGTTGTGCCACCAATAGAGTGCAGACACCCACGTGTGTTTGAACAAGAAATGTGAAATAATGATTTGGAAAATGAGATTACAGGAGAAAAAGCACACTCCCCCAGACCCCAACCCTTACTGTCAGGTGTTTCACAAAACTAAGGAGGAAAGGAAGAATAAGAAAAATGAAAGGAAAAATGACAAATTTGATAATTTAGGATTTCAAAATGAAAAAAAATTTGAAACATATCCCAAAGTACTTAATTCCTCCTCTTGAGCTTGCTCCCAAAACTTCTAGCAGGTAGTTAAATTGATTTTACAGTGAGCTAATAGGGATTTGACATTGGTCTAGTACATAAAAAGGGCAGTACCTGCTACTTCTATTCCCTGCCTTGTGTTGCCTTGAAGCCTTCTTGCAGCTGGGAGGAGAATCAAATAATTCTGCTTATGCAAGTGCCAGCTGAGTCCCTCTGACAATTTGTTGTTACATTGACATAACACAGTCATCAAATGTCTGGTGAGATTTGGAAAACAGATGGAAGACTAAGTGACACAGAATAAAGATGCACTCTAACTGTGTCTTTACCTCCAGCAAATGGGAAAATACTCCATTGATTCCCAATGAACAATCAGAGTGAGGTAGAGACAGCTCCAGGCTGTAAACTCACAAGATTGCCAAGTGCCTGGGAGCACATATAAAAGACAGTGAATAATTATCTCATACAAGAAAATTAAATATAAGACAAGATCAACTACATTTTCAGACGTAAGAGTAATTTATAAAATGGGTACACTGGAAGATCAACAAATGCAACTCAGCAGATTGTCAAAAGGCCATCAAATATCAGAATATACACACACACACATCTAAAAGACTGGTGATGATTTAAAATCTCACTCTTTGCTGACTGTTAGACAACCCAGAATTTGTTAAATGAACTCCTGTCTGATTTCATTTCCCAAAGGATGTACCTTTGAGAAGTGCTATCTCAATTGTCAAAAGTTGTAATTCTCTACATGCGGAAAGGCCCACGCAGACAAAGCAATTGTCCCTACCTGGCCAGCTCTAGACTGGTGACAGGTTTTGCACCAACACTTGTTGTCTTTCAGCTAAAGGTGAACTTAATCTTCCAAGCTGCTTTTCTAAAGCAAAAGAATTTCAGAGAATGCATTGTCCAAATGACCACTGGAACTGCTGAGGGGCTTTGATCAGGATTTACAACCATGGAATCGAGTTCATGATCTCCGTCTTCATCCAGATGTTGGTACAATATACGTTTTAGGAAAATTAAATTATGTCCTGGAATGGAGATGGAACAACTTCCCACCAGAACCCAGCCTGGAAAACACCGATTGTACATGGGCATTTAGAGCTGTGTGGACAAAATGCCAGTTTCTTTACTTCTCTTTTTTAAAAAGTCACCTACAACTTTCTTTTGTTGAATAAAAGACAAAGGACAACAAGGTATAGCAATTTATTTTAAAAGCCATTATTTAGAACATTGTGAATTTTATGCAAAAAAATTCTTTTTGTCATTTTCGTTTGGGTTTTTTTGTCACCAATATGTAAATATTATTAAATGTTTCCTTCATATTTAGCAAAAAAATTTACTTGTATTTTTAAATGTCTTAGTCATTCCTTTGATTTTTTTTTTTCATATTAGATATATGAGAATAAGTGACTACACAACAAATTCCTTTGCCCTCAGAACAATAGCATAAAGAATCCTATTGGCTAGTATAAAAAAAGCTGGATAAATGAACAGTGTAGTCGGTTTTACTGAAAAACAGGCATGGGCTATGTGTCTGAAAACCTGTTTAACACTCTTTATCAGCCAAAACACATATTTGCAGGGTACACTGCAAATGCACAGCAAGTGCACTCTGAACAGGTAATTAATGATCTGCAGCACAGAGGCCTGCAATGCAGAAGAAAAAGAGACAGAGGCAACTGATGCTCCATGGCAGTGATTTGCAATGCAACAAAGAACTAAGATTTGGTGTGAAACATGTTCTGTTCTTGAGTTTTCTCAAGCAGGCAGACAGAAGGCAGTGAAAGGAGGACAAAAACACAATCCCTTTTCTTTTTCAGCTGTACGTAAAAGATGGCAATCACACCAGCAGAGAACACTTGCAGCTGATTCAGCTCATTCATCAGCCCTTGTTTGGGCTTAAACCCAACTCTCACCGAAGTCAAGGGGAGTATTTCCTTTGCCTTCTGTGCTGAAATGGATTGAGCCTTTCACAGTCCTCTGGGAAAGCGGAGAACTCTCCTTTAGCCGAAGTGGAAGGTGCTCTTTCCTCAAGCAGTAGAAATGCTAAAGCAACTGCATGTCAGACATCTCAAAGTGGGCTGGCAGAACTGGTATTACCTTCCCCCAGAATGATGCACCTGGAAAGAAGCCACAGTAAAATGGGGAGTGCTTATCATTCCCAAATATGCAGCTCTGTCTGTTAAACTTCATATAAAATGAAGCAGTTCTCTCCTGCTCTCTACCTGCATGAGAGCAGTGAGGCAGAGCTCTCTGGTGGCTCTCATGAGCAGGAACTGATGGGGTGTTTTTTTTAAAAAATAAAAAAACAAAACAAAACAAAACAAGTCTTTATTTAAGGCACTTATTTGCAAAGCTCGATTTCTTTGTATAAATCTGAGAAGAAGCAGATTCCAAACCACAATATTCCTTTCACACACAACTCTGAGTAGTATTTGAGGTTTTTTTGGAGCATACCAAAAGTTCCTTGCTTTCACCACAAGACCAGTTTCACTCCTAAGTTCAGCTTCTCTCTGACTTTACAGAGGCAATAGTTTATCTCAGCTGTCTCACTTGCTACTGAAATGCCTGAGGGGGTCTTTCTTTTCACACCAACCCCAGCCCAACAAAAAAACAGCTGAGACTTCCACGGGTTTGAAGATCCCTGACTTTTTTCCCAATGAAGTTAAGAGCCTGTATTTGGAACGACTTCTTCCTGCTGGCAAAAACCCCTACTTTTTCCGAAACAAGGCTTCTATTTTTTTTCCTCTCTTTGCAGCAATACCAAAGCACTCGCAGGGCATTTGTGAACATTGTGTTCAAGGGCTTTCTTGTGCACCAGTGTATCAGCTAGGTGCAATCAGCATTCCAACACAGACTTGAAGAAAGTACCCTTTCCATTAACCTTTTAAATGTGACAGTCACTTGAGCAAATTGAAATCCATAATTTTAGATTGCTGGGGGATTTTTTCTAACTGAGCCAGAAGTCTTTTTACTCTTTGGATCTACTTACTGACAACATGCCCTTTAAGTTCTCCTCTGGAAACCAGGTATATCTACAGCTACCTTGACCTTATTAATTCCTCTAATTTTCTGTAGCACCAATCTGGTGCTGCTGTTTTTCTTAGCTCACACTTAGATGATCTCCAATCTCATATATGACTCAAAGAGTTTTTCTCCATGGCCCTTCCCTCCTTACTCCTGCCAACAGGAGAGATGGCTTCGAAGGGGTGAGGTCCTCATGCTGGTAACTCTTGGTACCATCACAGTGCAAACATCATTGTGGATAAGTTGGCAAGAATTTTTTCTATTTTCTACCCTATTTCCAATGTGAAGAGGTCCAGGGAAGAGAGAAGGGTTTGTCTTATATAATGTATTTTCTCTGGAAAAAAAATCATGTGGTTTACATGATTCAATTCAGTAGCATAATTTTACTGATTGGCAGGGAAGACAACCTCAAAGGTTAGTTTGTCCCTCCTGTCTTAGGTGGTCAAGACAATAATGCTGCAGAATCTTAGTAATTGAATTAGAAATTATACAGAACTGACTGATCTTTGATAAGAACCAAAATAACATTGTTTGGAGTGAAAGTGGCCAATGAGAGTGTTTATATGTTCTTTGCTTGACCCGAGATTGTAGTTATGGGTGTACTGATCAAAGCCAAAGACATTCAATAGGTCTGTGTAAGAGGCTGGAGAAATTGAGACTTGCAATTGCATGTCACTCCTGAAGTCCACATGGAGGGCTCGGGGAACTGCATGACATTCCTGAGTGGCACTACTCAGGTCAGAAAAGGAATTAGGAATCGCAGAAAGGATTGGCAGAATAAACATAAGCTTTCCAGAAACAGAAGATGCTATGGAAATCCTGACCACACCAGAACTTTTAAGAACAAACCATAACTGAGCCACTAAAATGAGTCACAGTCCTACTTAGCACTTCTGCTGTGAAGGGACATGGAGTCTTTTTTCCCATGCTGGATCTTCCTGATGAGCTCTGGCAGAACAAAATGACCCAGAGGAGAAGTAAAAACCTGCTCTCAAAGCAGGAGAAGGCATCTGACAAGTTGAAGCCCTGCCTTCCAGTGGATACAATGCACTACTGAGTTTCTGCAATGCACTAATGAGTTCTGCAAAGTCTGGCTGGGTCTTGCACGTCGGGTCAGATGGCTGAGTGTCTCCAGCAGAGACCCAAACACACAGTGAAACTTTTAAACATGAATTCCTTTTTCTAAGCAGCCCTCATTATAAGTTCATGATCCTTGCCCAAAGAAATGCAATTTCTTTTTCAGAGGAAAGACAATTTTACCTTGAGCACATGACCTGGGATGAGGAGAATTGCTAATGACCCCCATGTGAATTCCTTTTCCCCAAATGAAGTTGAACCGTAAGAACTGGCTATACTAAGTGAAGTCTTGACTCTCTTGTGGAACAACTGCTGTTTCCAAACCTCTGTCACTGCTGGGTTAAGAAGGACAAAAGCTCTCATAGCGTCACTGGAGTACGCAGTAACTGAATCCTTTAAGGGCTGAAAAGAAGCCTGAAGTTCTGCATCTGAATTTCATCTCATTCGCATTAAGGATTAGGGCTAATGCTTTGTGGTTTGGAAGGAATGGAAAGCCCGAGGGTGGTGATAGCTTTGGACAGCAGTGGCTTAGTTCTTCAGAAAAAATACAAAATTCTCTGCCCAGAAGGAATTGTTACATTGATAGCCTATGAAATGGGCAGTGATTAACTTCTGAAACTTGTTTGATGTTTCTTGAGCAGTGTTATTTTGGGATAGTAATGTGTAAAAATCCTTTAACACAGACACTGCTGCTTAGCTGAAATTCACCAGTTGTATTTATTAAACTATTTTACTTGGGATGTGTTCAGAGTAACATTATTTTAACCTCTGTCAGGTTATTGAGCCATACAGTGATACAGTGAGTTGAGTAATTCCTACTAAAAGTGGTGGGTGCATACTGCTGCCTCTGAGATAGGCAAAGATATGAAATAGTTAACAATTAACAGGAATTATCTATAGAATCTGAATGCTGTTATAATAAAGCTGTTGTGCTGAACACATCACAAGCTGTCACAAGTAGCTCAGAAGCACGACGAAGGGCTACATCAAATTTTCCTAAGGGGTATGTGCAGGGAGTTAAATGAGAAACAACCAAAGAGTGGCAAAGAAAGGCAAGTTGTCAAGGGAACATCAAGGAACATGGTCGTTAGAAAAGGCTGGTTGTGGTAATGATGGGGCGGATGAGGGACATTTTCTGATTTGAAATCTCCTCCATTTAGGAAAAAGGTATACATAAACTGAATTGAATTGAGGATGACTGCCAAACCACATATGGATTCACTGTAACTGCAAGAAGTTTAATTTCTCTATGGTGGATCAATAATCCCGGTTCCTAGTGATGTGAAGATAGATTCATGTGACCATTAGTTGCATCACATAGTCTTTTCATAGAAATAACCAAAACCATCAGAACCTTGATGTGGACTATTCAGCATTACTTATTAGATTAATGGGTGAGGTCTCAAGAAATGCTTATGGAGAGAGAAACTCAGGTTGTTTTCATAACCTCACTATTCGCAAGAGTGTGTGTCTTCTACTGGCAGGCTCTGCCTCCCAGCATCCAGGCATGAATCTGAAAAGACTTGGACTCAGAAAATGCTCCCATCTGAATAAATATTTGAGGTCAACTTTTAAACATGTTCCTTAAGCATTCTATTAATTTTGGATAGACTAACAGGATCCTAGGTAGTTTCCTGAATCCAGCTGAGGCTCCTGACTCCTCTCTTGCATCTTATGAATCAACTTGATCCCAGGGGCTCTGTATTTCAGCTTTCCCTGAAAGCTCCTCATCTGCAAACACATTCCAAAGGACAATTCAAAATTTGGATCTTGCACTACAATACATTCTTTCTCTGATAGAATTAATGCATCGGATTTGCAAAATTGAACTGCCACCCCACTCAGCCCTTTCAATCTCTGCTCCTGTTCCAGATTCATGACTTAGCCCCGTGTGGAGGGCAAAATTCTTGTTTCAGTGAGGGCCTGAAGATTTATGAAATCTGTTTTGAAATGGAAAGTCCACCTTCCCAAAATTCTCTGAAAACAGATATGAGTGAAGGCATTTTCTTTTGAGTTTATCAAAAATGCTTCACTGAAGTTGCTTTTTCAAAAAATTTATTATTAACATTGTAAAATCACATCTTATAAAGTAACAGTATAGAGCAAGGTAAAATGAAAAAAAAAAACCATTTAAACATTTTTCTTACACTCTTCAAATACCTTTTATTGTCTTACCTAAACTACACCAAGCAACTACATTTTTTCCAAAATATCATATCAATATGATAGACTAAGCAGATCTAGGCAGAAACATTTCCTAGCTCACTCTGATTCTGTGAATTATTACAGAAACTTATGACAGGATTAAAAATAAGGATATTAAATGCTTTCAAACCTGCAACAATAGAATAAATGGCAGAACAGTTTTTAATTTAATCTAATAATATCAAATCTACCACATTTTTATTGTAAATCAGGCAGCAGGAGCTGCTTTAAAGTTCTTCTTCTAGCAGCTGTGCTCCCATGCAGCGGGTGACCCTTCCTTTTGCAGCATCACTCGGCTCCCGTGAGTGGCAGAGACACTCCCATGCACGGAGCTCGCAGGGATGGCCCGCTTCCAAGCGCTGCTCTCACCAGGTGAGGGCAGTCACATTCCTTAATGAAAACCGAGCAGCTGTCACCTTGGGAGAAAACCAGATTGGCCGCCCACACACAGAGCCAGAGGGATCCTGTTTGGCCTGAGCTTTGTGTATAGCAGAGGGAAAGAAAAATCAGAAACAAGGAAAGCAAAGGGCCTGTTTCATGAGCGTCATTTATTTGTGGGCTTTGTCTCACGTAGCCCGTTCTGTTTGAACATCAGTTGCTATCATTTTGGCGGAAGCGGGGGCACTGGGATAATATACATATTTATGTGCAAAACCAACATGGAAATGCAGTCATCTTTGTCCCGATGCAGTGAAAGACTGTAACATCTGCATATCAATAGCCACAAATTTGATTCAGTTCTCAGTAGTGTCATTCCAGAGAAACTCAAGGCAGGAAAGGGGGGAGTTTTCATGTCTTTTTTTGCTATGGCACCAGTTGGGTTTTCTCATATTCTCAATCAAGAAGCCAAATTCAGCAGAGCAGATGAAGATGGGGCAGAGCACACCCACCTGGGTCAGAAAACCTCCCTGTGCTCTGAATGAGGGATAAGAAACCTGCCTTTGCCTCTGCTGAAGGAGAAAACAGCTTTGCTTGTACCTCCATGGGAATTTAAAGGCAGCTGCTGCAGTCTGTTAGCTAGGTTAGCTTCTCCAGAGACAATGCTGAGCCTGTCTGGATCCCTGGGGAATGGGAGGAATGAGATCGATGAGTGCAATAGCTGCTTGCTGCAAATTCTGTGTGCTGGCCCTTGAAATCTCCTCAGCTCTATGACCCCTTCAGTTCTTGGGCTCCTAAAAAACATGGGCATTAATGAATATCCCTGTACTCAACTTCACCAGAATGACTTTGACATTTATTTTGAAAGAAACCCAGTATTTAAGAGTTGTACATCCTGTGCTTTTATGAACATCAGCTATTGGTAACTGTCAGGGACATGGCCTGGAAAAGGACCAGATGCTCAAGGGGAGCTCTTTATTCCTTCATCATTCTCCAGCAAATCCACAAGCGTACCAGGAAACTAGGATGGCTGACAAAGGCATTGTGGGCTTGCATGATAACAGTGAAACATCTGCTTTCAGGGCTGCCAGCAAAATGCTGACTATGAATGCACAGGAAAGTAAACAAGTACCACAGGTGCTGCAATGCTCAGATGCATGAGAAATATTTTAATGGATGGGAAATAGATCAACAGACCTGTGAGCTTTTGTCATCACTCTTATACTTCCCTTGCAGGAATATTTTTAAAAATCTACTGAGGCAAATATTAAGCTTTTACAAAATTATCATGCCCATTTACTTAGATGCTCAAAGGATTTTCCACCCCCCACCCTCCCCAAGACTTATTAATATTTCCTTCAGTCCTCAAATTACAGGAAATTATCTGATGCAAGCCCAATGTATGCATGAGAAATTCATCCTGCAGTCAGGCTACATTAGTGTTAGAAATTTATTATAGAATTAATAACTATTAATCATTGGAAGTAACTATGCTTCACCTAATAGGGTAAGTTTAAAATTCAATACACCTTCCACAGGATAGCGATAACTCATGTTGCTGAGAAAAGCAACAAAATGGTTGGGAAAGGGAGCTCCCAGCCAAATCGATAACATAAACCTTTCACATCTTTGCATTTCAGTCTAAAGTAAAGAACTACATAAATCTCCTTGAAAGCTGAACCAAACAAATGGCATATGAGGCACTTTTTAAATGGGAAAAATATTTAAGAGGAATTGTTTTAAGTCAGTTGGTTTACAGAGTTCTTTGTTTCTCACCAGGACAAGTGAAAAAGCACCTCCTCTTTCTGTGTACGTGTCTGTTTTTGTCAAGGTATTTCAGAGTACAGTCATATGTGATTCTTGTTTGTGTAGTTTTGGGTGTTTTTAAAGTCTTAAAATAACCATATTTCTATGAAATATCTTTTTTACTGAGACCATATTCATAAAGACGTCTATCAGCCACAGGCACGTTGTACCTATATCAAAGATAAGCAAACATTATCCTCAGCGTACTTCATTTCCAACTCCTTTAAACAGGATTGTGTGATGAAATTTTAACTTCAGATAAATCAGACTTTTTTAAACTTCCTTTTTATTTGATGGGAAACACATCACAGGCCTGTTACTTGATTTTCAAAATTCTGCATCACATGGCAGGTGCACATTACAAATCTTATTGAGTGGTAGAACCTAAAAATACTTCTTTAAGGCTTTTTTTTTCTTTCTTTCTTACTGAACAGAGGAATTCTGGTAAAGTTTTGCTATCCATCAACTTAAAAAAAATTTATGGGATCCAGAGATTTAGCTATTGTATTCTCATTTCCACAAACTCTACATTGTTATGAAAGCTGTTACAGATTTATTTTTTTTAAATCTTCTAAATTTTCTGCTATTTCTGTAAGAGTACAGAGGGAACCAACTCACTGGTGTTCATTTCGAGGCAGATCATAGCAGCAAAACTACAGATACACATCCCCTGTTATCTTGCACAAAACCTCCTTGTTTTCTCTGTTTGATCTGGAGGAAGAATGTCAGACTGAAATACCTATCTTCCCCTCCCATGTGAGACAACACTGTATAGTCTGTGTTGTAGCAGGTAACTATGTTTACAGGAATAACCAAGGGTCTTTTCTGGAGAGCAGAGCCTGAGCTCAGCTGCCAGAAATGCTGGAGCTCTGGGAGGAATTTGAGGGAGATGTGACCTGCTCTGGGGTTCATGTCTCCTGGTACCATAGCACACCATCTTGCAATCACCTTTACAGCAACCAAATGCAACAGAAAGATGACTTAGTTTAGGTGAAGTGTTTGTGAACAAACCTCTACTGAGCAATAAAACTCCTGGTACCTTGCAAGTGTCCCTAATGATGAAGAATAAGGGAGAAACTCTTTTTACAGTAGTTTTTAATAGAGAGACTTTATAGGCTTTTCCATTAGACGTTGGAAGGTCTCTAATATGCACTGTTGAACTTTTTATTGAAATAATTTGTACACATTAGAAACACTGCTATTGTAGCAGCAGTCTTGAAAGATCTTCTATAGAAGAGTGGAGGGTATCGTTCTATAGAATAGTGGAGGGTATCCTGCAGAGACTGTCTCAGTTGCTACAATCTCAATTGTTACAATTTCAATTGCAATTGTACATCAGGAGGTGATGTGACTCGGAGGCATTCCTTACTGCCCAGTTCTTATCTTCCTTTCTTGCAGCTCAAGTGTTCGCAGAAAGTCAGGACCATTTGGCTGCCAGGTGCGTTGTACTGCCTTGGAGGAAGGAAAGGGGAACGGATATAAAAGTTAACTTACTGGTGTTAGAGGTCTGAAATCCATCAGTGCTTTGTGTGCTTCTCCAGGAAAGAAAAGCAGACGTGCAGATCCTGCTGCAGACACAAGTATGGTGGAAGACTGAAGGAGAAGGCTTCTTTGCTATTGCTGCTTTGCATAGGGGATGAACGGTTTTGCATCCAGCTGGTCACCAGTCACCAGTGGTGTCCCACAGGGATCAGTGTTGGGCCGAGTCCTGTTTAATATCTTTATTGATGATGTGGATGAGGGGATCCCATCTACCATCAGCAGGTTTACAAATGGCATGTAGCTGAGGAGGAATGCCAGTCTGCTGGAGGGCAGGAGGGCTCTGCAGAGGGATCTGGACAGGTTGAATCAATGGGCCGAAGCCAATGCTGTGAGGGTCAACAAGGCAAAGTGCTGGGTCCTGCCCTTGGGTCACAATAACCCCTGCAGTGGTACAGGCTGGGGACAGAGTGGCTGGAAAGCTGCCCTAGGGAAAAGGACCTGGGCGTGCTGGTCAATAGCATCTGAACATGGGCCAGTGTGAGGCCAGGTGTCCAAGAAGGCCAATGGCACCTGGCCTGGATCAGCAAGAGTGTGGCCAGCAGGACAAGGGCAGTGATTGTCCCCCTGTCCTCAGCACTGGTGAGACCATACCTTGAGTGCTGTGTCCAGTTCTGGGCCCTCCAACTCAGGAAGGATGTTGAGGTGCTGGAGTGGGTCCAGAGAAGGGCAATGGAGCTGGGGAAGGGTCTGGAGCACAGGTCATATGAGGAGTGGTTGAGGGAGCTGAGGGTGTTTAGCCTGGAGAAGAGGAGGCTCAGGGGAGACCTTATTGCTCTCTACAACTCCCTGAAAAGAGGGTGTAGTCAGGTGAGGGTTAGTCTCTTCTCCCAGGCAACCAGAAATAAGACAAGAAGACACAGTCTTAAGCTGCTCCATGGGAGGTTTAGGTTAGACATTAGGAAGAAGTACTTCACAGAGTGATTGGGCATTGGAATGGGCTGCCCAGGGAGGTGTTGGAGTCACTGTCCCTGGAGGTGTTTAAGAAAAGACTGGATGTGGCACTCAGTGCCATGGTCTGATTGGCAAGGTGGTGTTCGGTGATAGGCTGGACTTGATGATCTCAAAGGTCTCTTCCAACCTAATTGCTTCTGTGCTTCTGTGGTCAGTATATACTTCATGATATGGCCAGCCTTTAGTCACTGTCATGTCTTCTGAGCAGTGCACGTGAGCAGAACCTCAGTAATTTTACTCAAGGCAGACCCCTTCTCTCAGGCTGAAAAAACTCTTTTTCCATGTTCTTACCCTGCGCTTCAGGGAGATCGTGCAATTTCACTGCCGGGAGCCAAAGTCCTACCACACAGCTGAGAAGCTTTCAGCACCTTGTTACTCATTCCAGAAAAACAGACTGGATTTGCTGATGGTTTCATCATGTCATGGTAAATATTTCACTACCACTTTTCCTCTCCCTTTCTGCGTGATCAACTTCTGGTCTCATCTGACTAGACTGGAGTGGCAGCTTTTGCAGAGCCTGCTGCAATATAACCTCATTGCTACATCAGTTGTAATGAAATGCATCTCTTTTTGCCCAACACATCTTAATATCTCCACAGAAACCATATTAGGCCCCCATCTTCTGTGAGCTCCTGCAATAATAATCTTTCCTCTCACTCACTGACTGGATTTTCTTCAGATGTCCCCAGGTATCTAAAATTCAATTAAATGGCTAGGAAAATGCAAAGACTTGGAGAAGAGGACTGGGAGCTGAGGTTTCCAGACAGGACTGGCAGGCATTTGGCAGTCCTTACCAGACCATAACTATACCTTTTTTACTGCAAGTTCACACCTCAGCTGCCTCTCCAGTTAAGCCACAAAAAGTCATTACTTCCACCAAGAGACTCATTTCTGAGTACACACAAGTGCAACACTGGTTACTGTGGAATTAAGCAGGTGTGCAAATGAGGCCTACTCAGCATCTGGAAGAAGAAAGTATCATCCAACATTTTCTCTCAGTAAGACCTGAGCAGCTCATGCACCAATTGTTTACATAATCCTTGCTCTTTCTAACTTCATCTCTATGCTTAGCCCCTACAACTCCCAGTTATGGCTTCACTGCAGTCTTGCATTTCATGGTGACAGAAGGAATTCCATCCTTGATGCTAAAAAGGAGGAACTCTCTTTGATGTGACCTGCACACAGAGCAGAGAATTTCTGGAAATAGCATTTTCCACATCCTGAGAGGTTTGTCATCACTCCAAACCCACAGAACTGGGAGATAGACTTTAGCAGAGATGCAAATGGTTTTCATGGCACATTGCATTTCTTGTGCCATGTATAATATACTGATGGCATCTCATTCATCACTGGAGAATAGCACGGGAGAAAAGAGTAAATAACACACAGGTAAACTCCTTTCCTTTCTGTTTGGACCATAAAGGTTGAAATTCAAATGAGAACAGGAGAGCATCTCCCAGAGAGCTGTTTCAACACAAAAGCATGGAGAAGTGACATGCACTTCTCATGTTCATGCCTGGGGACAGAACCAAGCTGGAAAGTAGAAACTGTGAATCTTTCCCAAGGACATGTTTTCCAATGACCTTTCAAAAGCAACATGCTGTTTTTCAGAAATCTTCTTCATCATGGTTTGACCCAGCAGGTAGCTAAACACTTCCCTCTCCCCCATGCTTGTATCATCATTTTGTTCGCTTCAGTACTTCCAGACTGAACTCAACACAGTGTCCAAGCTGAGGAAAGCTGCAGAAGAGCGGAGACTGCTCTTTTAAATCCCCACAGGGTTTCTGTTTGCCCCCAAAGTGGCCTGCAAGGGAGGTCCATGTGCATTACTGAGCACTTATTTTTTCTCCTAAGAGCATGCACATATTACTAGTAGCAAGATATATTCCCCTGTATAGTTTCCTATCAACGGTTTAATTCTGTCAGAAATCTTCTGGCTTGAAAAAGTCCACAATAACAACTTCAACAAAAGCTGGCAGTTCTGACAGCCAGTCTCTCTCCCTCCGTTCTCCCAGACACCTGTATACATCTATATAGACACACAGAGCGGGAGGGAGAGAAAATAAAATATGTCTTAAAGTTCTTATATCTCTCTGACACTGGACAAATAGCTTTTCCCTCACAGTCTTTTACGTATTACCTCCTCCTCTGCAAGCTTATAGAGCAAATCTGGAGAAAAATGAAATATTGAAGGGCTAATCCTTTATTTAAAAAGCCACCAGATATGAATGGTTGGCTCCGACAATTTATTACCAGTTCTGGGAAGATTGGGAAAATAAATGTTTCATATCTCTTTGCAAGTGAAAGATGAAAGGAGGAAAATACTCATCAGCTCTGGAGAGCAACAAGTTTTCACTTTATGAAAGAAAATTATTAAATGTCAGGAATTCAGGTATTTTCTTCCTTAAAGCTCACTGCTGATACTTTTCTAGGAGAACTTTTTATTTATTCTTTCTGTTTTACATCCACAGTGGAGCATTAAGACCTTAGATTAGCTATTACATTAAAAGTTCAGCATAATTACAGGTTTGTAGTTTCAGGTCAAGAGACAGTCTTCTGAAGGCATATAACACCTCATGTTTTTTCTGCTTACCCAGATTATGAAAATTTTTTAGGCCTTGATACATTCTTTAGTCTGTTTTCCACAACAGCTAGCTAAGTGGTAGCACCTTCTCTCTCTCTTTATATTTCTACTACTTTATCAGATATTTCCCTTCATTATATCCACTGTTTTCCTCTCTCCCCTCTCCTTTTTTCAAACAAAACTGTTACTCATGCACAGAGAAACAAATAAAAAAATAATGTACTTTGCATCTGGAGGACAATGTTCTAGCTGAACCCGTGAAAAGGCATAAAAGACCCCCAAAGGAGTAAATTACGCTCCTGAAAGACAGTATGATGAACTGCCTCTGCTGTATCCAAGGCCAGACCTGTAGCCATGCTCTTCACATTAGAACCAGACTAAGAGAAATAACTAGCTGGTAGGGGGTATTTGGAGAAATTACTGCTGAGTGCCTGCTCTGTAAAGCTGTTCCACAATTCCTTGCCGCAGATGGGCCTCTGAAGAATGGTTGAGAAAAGCCACAATTTCAGTGTCAATCAATTGGCCTGCTTGCATGGCTCTGAGTGGCTCAGCTTTCAACAGGCAAGGGAGAAGGTCCCCTCACAGCAGCTACAGGGCAGGTCTGAACACAAATAACATATTGCTTCCCACACAAACTCCTTCACTGTCATTCTAAGGAATGCCTGATGGAGGACCACGTATTATGTGACACCACAAATAGCATTTTGCAAACACGATTTGGATATCAGTTAAGATTGTGTGGTCACTTCCATTTTCTCTGCCTAGCTGCTGTAATGCACATGTAAAAGACAATGGTTTCTTAAAATCTATTATTCCTCTAGAAATGGGTTTTAATTTTGAGGTGACTATTGGCTTTTATGCCATCATTGGTATGCATCAATTTGAACACAACCCACTGTCATGATTCTGCCTTGTGGTGCCTCTTTACAGCAGAGATAACATCCTTGTTCTATTGTTATGCTGCTTCCTTGTTTTGAGCCCCCTCCGGTGTTCAAATGCACATTCAAACCTGCTCAGATCTCAATGTCTCTCTTTGGCAGTCGTACTGATCTTCATGGAAAAGGCAAGCAGGTGTGTATGGCTTCACAGATACTGCTTTTCTGCCTCTGCCCTCCTTGTGCTATCCCAGAAACAAAGTGATCTGGATTTGAAACATGAGAAAAAACACCAGAGCTCTGTTAAGGAGAACCTATACACTGGGTTCCGTATCCTTCAGCAGATAAACCGTGAGCAGATTGGCATAATGATGCCAGTGAAGTCAGAGAGAAGATTGTTAATCTCTTCCTCAAACCCCAGGGGCTTTACAGGAAATAGGGCAGGCTTTTGGATTTCTATGTGAGTGCTAAGCTAGTTTCAAGGCTGGGAAGATTAGTCAGCCTTCACAGGTAGACTATTCTCAGCAATGGTCTTTTCACCTTCCTCTTAGCAGCCTGAAAACCTCATTGGTAGGTTGTATTTTAGGTGGAAATCAGTAGGTGTTTGTGAAAGTAAATGAGCAAGAAGGTACGCTGGTCCTCAGTAAAGGCGATGCAAACCAGAACTAGATCTCCTGTTGAAAGTTATGACCCCCTTCCCTCCCTGAAGCCAGAAAAGGCTTTTTCCTCACTAACTCTGCTAGAGACATGTTTATGAAGCTTGAAGATGGAGGTCATTGTCCCACACATGGAGGTGTTTGCATTAGGCAGACTGACCCACACTGGATTAGTTATACCTCAGATAGTCCCTAAATGTCCCAATAAACAAAACTGGGATTGAATTAAACCACATCCTTGCATCCAGGGCCACACATAGGTGGCACAATGGCCCTTCCAGAGCTGGAAGGTGCTGCTGTGTGGGGGCTCCACAGCTGCTTTGGTTTCTTCCTTTCCTCTTGCAGTTCTAAAGGCTGGGAGAGTCTGACATGGATGTTTGCAGAAGACATCAACTTAATTAAATGGAAATTGTCCCTGTAGAGCAATGATAGATTATTGATTTCTTTCTAGACAGCATAGGACATTGATCTCTTCTCAGTCGAAGTTTTCAGATCATTAGTATTTGTGCATTCAATATAGGGTACAGCAAAAAGACATTGTTCTAGTCAAGTTACACCAAAATAAAATTCTCCCTGTAACTGAGGTGTGTTGGACGGATAATCTTGAAGTAAGAAGATAGAAGCTATCAGCATCCTCTTTGTGTACACATATGCATTACATTTCCAGGGGAAATTTTTTGCTGTTGTGATCAATCCCAAAAAATTAGTTGCATTAATAAGATTTTCAGTGTTTCTATGCTCTGAGTCCATCATGAATTGCTTGCCCAGCATGCTAGATGCTTTTTTCTGTTCTCAGCACCAGTATCTGGACTCATTCTACTCACAACTGAATAATACTAGCATGTTTTTATTCCAAAATTAATTTTCAGTCCACACTTGCATTTTTGTGTAGCTCACCAACAGTCAAACTCAGGGCTCAAAATGTGATAGAAAAATGAATACAGAAAGTGTCATGAAAACTGCCAAATGAAAATTCAACCTCCAGTGAGTACTCACAGAAAAACAGCCTTTGTCTCTAAAACAAGGTATGGTGAAAGCTGGTTTTGCCATAGAAGTTTTCTAATTATACAAAAATAAAACTCACAGCAAAGGCCCTTTAATTCATCTGCCCAATGATGTATGACATGTTTTACAGATACCAAACAGAGGCAAAAACCAGAACAAATTTCCAAATATATTTAAAGAAAAAGAAAAAAAAATTCCCTATTTCATTGAAAACTAAGTCAGATAATCCAGGTAGGAAGGCTAGAAGGTAGAGTCTTTGGAGGTAAGCAAAGGTATAATTTATCAATTTTTACAAATATTCATTTTATTGGGCCCTTTTGGTTTCATTGCTGTTAAAATAATTAGAACTAGTCTCATTGGAAAGCACTTACTAAAAACATGAAAAGGATTCAACAAGATTTTTTTTTTCTGCACAAACCTAGGGGTAGTAAGTATAGTTTGTGCCATCAGCTTGCTCAGAATAGATAGCAGAGTTTACATTTCTGAAGACATTGATGGACTCCCCTCACTGGCATTTTCAGAGGCAGGAAATCATCAAAAGACACTGGAAAGGGAATTCAAATATACAGGAGACCTCACAGACCTGGGATATTAATTATATTTTCTTCTTCACCACCATGTGTCATATCAAATTAAATGTTTATCTTTCAGAAATCAACTTTTGTTTGCATTATTTCCTCTTTAGCTCTGTTTGCAGATAGAAACCCGTGGCTTTTCTGTTTTGAAGGGGGAGTGTCAAAATACAAATTTAGAAGACAACCCCTTGAGCAATTTGTGGGTGAACTCAGCTTCCTGTTTCTACCTTTTGCCTTTAATTTCTTGAGAACTAGAGTATAAAAACCCTTCTGTGCCAGCACATTAGGGATAAAATCTCAATGAGCTGGCAACAACAGCAGGAAACTGTCATAAATATCTAAGCACTTTTCTGTTCCATCCTGTACATTTATGGCTAAGCTAAGAAGAAGAGAACAGATAAAAAATAACATGGGGAAGGAGGAAATGAAGAGGATGATATCTGTATTCTGTATTAAAATTCCCCTGAATTGTTTTGAGTTACTCATAAACCTGTTCTATACATAAATGATTACTGAATCAAATCTGAAAACAGGGCAAGCTAGTCCTTAAATCCATCTTTATATATCTGGAAAGAAATGAAAATGTATTAGCAAGGACTTCAATTGTGGAAGCAGACACAGGAGGCACTCTGCCACCAAACAGTACAATATATGCAGCTCTGTAGAACAGTCTATCGTCTCTTAACTCAAGTGTAATTTCAGTTCACAAGGTAACTCCTGATGACTTAATCACTGGACCGATGTTGAAGGATGCATTGGAAGCAATGTTAATAACTCATTGATGTTGATTGAGGTAAGTAGGATAATCTCACACACAAACAGACACAAACACAGTTCATCAAGGCTCAAGAAAGTTAATGAAAGTTAGTGGGAGGAATATTAAAGTTAATTGGGATTTTTTAATGAAAAAATTTTATTAGAGACTGTTAAAAAGCTACAAATCAGTGGATGAATGAAGGCAGCAATTACCGTGTATGGAAAATGACAGAAGGGGAAACAGGAGAAATAGATATCAGAATAAATTAGAATTCATGAAATATAGAAAACTGATGATAAAATCTAAGGACACAAGGGAAAAATCAACATCTGGCAAGAAAAATAATGTTATGAATATTTATGGAAACATAGCTTCCAAATTTTTGTATAAATTTCTAAGATACATTATTTGGTAGCATTGGAACACACACATTACTTGATAGATATGATAAAATTTTAAGTGATACTGCAAAACCAACACTATTTGAAAATATTTATAATCTATGCTTGGGAGAAAGCAGGTGATAAACATACCCAGCCAGAACACTTTTAAGTTCACTAGCTGATAAAAGGGCTGTTATATACTACATCAGTGTTTAAATGTGGGTTTTTTTTAAATCAAGTAGTTCTGGAGAATTTGCACCCAAGAATGCTACAAAGTCTTCATGGTAAGTCCTGGACACTAACATTCCCACTGTAGAAAATAAATTGTGGAATAAGTAGGAAATACAACAGACAAGAATCTTAATACTTGTGAGTGCTTGGCAAGGATTAGGCTAGTTAGTCTACTGTCAGTCAGGCCTGAAATAATGGAAAATTCATCTAGCTAATAAAGGACAGGAACATAATTAATACCAATCAACATCTTCTGATAGAAAATAGAATTTTTTTAGAAGAAATTTTGATGTACATAATCAACTACAAAATATGCCTGACTCTCAAGCTGCTTTTCTACATTACTGAATTCTCTGGGCAGAAAAAAAAAGCTCTCCACTGTATTGCTAAAATGAACAAAGGCCATGGAAGTGGCAAACTGGAAAACATAGGTCTCCAAGAAGAATGAAGTTGAAATACCTTTAATGAGGTCCATCACAATATAGCTTCTGAGTTTAGCAAACCTACATAAAAGAAATGTTTGCAAAACATAAGTAATAGCAAGAAGAAAGAATTATGGGTGACTTTAACTCCATTTAAGTTCTCCCCATTAAAATAAAAAAACCCAAATGTTCCATATAAAAAGTTCTTTGCCAGAGAAGGAAAAGGCAAAGTGAAAGCTGTTTACCAGTGTTATAAAGGAAAGCAATGCAATATGGTCTAATGATGTCTTGGGTCCCTAAACCTGAGGATTACGAGTCTGTTTTCTATTCCTCCCAATTACAATCCATCCTTGCAAGGTAAGCCTTCCTCTCACAGTTGCTCTTCTTAGTTCTTCTTTGCAAAATCATGACGATTTTCCAAAGAAATATGTCCCTTGTTTTCAGTGAAAAATGGTTTATACTGTGAATGCCACTTCAAGGGTAGTAGGGAGAAAATTTCGTGAAGCTGTTTTGCCTTCTTGTCAGTACGCTAAGCAACAGGTGTCTTATAAACTAGAAAATAGCCAAAGCACAAAGCTGAGGTCACCAACGGAAGGAGTGTTTGGGGGCAAGGGGGCAAGGCATAATAAAGGCCCCTTTACCAAAATGCCATAAATTTGAATTTCCAATTTTCCTGGATCCAAGACAAGAACTCCCCTTCTCTGCCTGAACTGGCAATCTACGACACCACAACACTGGGCATTACTTCTTCCTTCTACATTATTTTTATATTATTATTTGCAAATCAGAGTCTGAAACAACTGAGCTGCACATCTGAAATGCATTTTGCACATTTTCCAGGGCCAACAGCTGGATTTTCAGAAATGGCAGTTCATAAGTAGAAATCCTCCCATTGCAAATGAACAGGAAGGGCAGGTATGAGCAAGTGCCTAAGAGCCACTGAATATACAGCCAGCGATACACGCAAGCATTTGAGAGGCACATTAATATCTGAAGGTTGAATTCAATTATGCACTATTATTTTGACGCTAAGAAATCAGTAAAAAATATCAGTGCTATTATTTGCCTTGTGCCTTTGTTACATAAACATTTCTGCCAAGTGAATCCTCCTTTATTCAGGCCTTACCTCTCTTACTCCTAGGTGGAGATACAGTGCAGATCTCTCTCCCCTCTACAGGATTGTTTGCCCCTGTTACTAGTCAAAGCACCCCATTATGCATGGTATCAGACTACCATGAGTAATCTGCTTGAAATAAGAGAGGCTCAATAGCTCCGAGCATTCCACAGAATGCTGTAATCATATGCTTTCTTTGCAAGTGTTCTCAGGAGCACACAAATTACCACCTTTATTAGAGACCAGCAAGTATGTTTGGATAAAACCAGAGTGGATGCATGCTATCACTCGAATCACAAACCAAACTAAACAGAAGCCTTTATACTAATTATATTTAAAAAATCACTGCATTATTCCGTCTAAACAAGAATTTTTACATATCTGCATTTCTTGGCTGGGAATAAACAGTATTCAGAAACTAGCCCCAAATCAGACAGCACTGGCAAGCTCCTAACTTAAGCTCAGATAATTTACAAGCATTTTAAATCCAGTGAGACTTTTGATGTCTAAACAAATGGAAACAAATCTCTATATACTTTGCTGTGAATATTTCATCTGAAAGGATCTCGCGTGTTTGCCAAGTAAAGCTGTCTTCCTTTTTCCCTTTAACATTAATTCTTTGATAAATAAGGACATGCTGCCATGTTGAAGAGGAAACACAGAACCTGTGCACATATGCTACAGATGTAAATGATGAGGAAGAGCTCATGAGAACACACATATTAAATGAAGTTAACGAGAACTGAAATAAGGAGTATGAGATCAAGCATTTTATCTAGATGCAGAATGATCAGAAGAACTCCGTCAATATGAACCCAAGCTATACACTCTTTAGACTAAATATTAGATGCCTAAAAAATGCCAGCTCAGCTGGCAAGTCTGAATGGTTACCTTACTGATCACAAACAGGAACAGTCATGGATGCACAGCATTGCCTTTTTGGGGAGCCTATTTTGTAACAGAGACCTGTTCATGTACAGTGCTAGAGGTTTCACAGGCAAATATCATTGTTTCTGCAAGAAATTGAAATGTGATTGCAATGTGGCAGATCTCTGTCAGGCAGCCACAGCAAGCAATTGCAAGGCATAGGCAGACTTTCTGTACAGTTATTGGATGAACTGAAAAATTAACTGCTCATTAGCTTCATTTTTTTTTTCATAGCTCCAGTTAGGGTAGTTACATCAGGCACTCTCTTTCTCACTCTGTATTACAACATATTCAGTCTTTTCTGTTTGGCTTCACCAACTTTTTCACCCCTGTAGAAAATAACGTTTACACTTTCTCTTTCATTATGGATGGAGGCAGCTTCCCAGGCACCACCGTGGTCTTCCATGTAAAAGTCACATACTGGAAGCATCAGACAATATCGGCCTTTTCAAGAGCACCCAAATCCACTGTTGTCAAACATGTGGGATGCTCACAGTCAGCTCTTCTGTCTGTATCACCCACTTGTTCCAGTCCAGTGACCTTTCCAGCACAGTAAAAGCTGCCAGCGTACTGCAGACCTGGTAAAAGTATGCAAATGCCAAATGCTACTAAATGTGCCCATTGTCT
Organism: Struthidea cinerea; assembly: GCA_013397865.1. Lineage (NCBI taxonomy): Eukaryota > Metazoa > Chordata > Aves > Passeriformes > Corcoracidae > Struthidea > Struthidea cinerea. The sequence goes on from VZTI01004295.1 coordinate 264,296, forward strand.
CTTGAAATACAAGTCCTTGCTTTCTCTCCGCCAAAAGAAATCTCTTAGATCATTGTGCAAATAAAGACAACTTGAGGTTATATTTATTTACATTCCTTAAATTCAAACAAGCCTCAGGAATATATTTCAAGGTTGTATGACTTCTTTAGAAGCTTGCAGAAGATAATTGAAGCGAGTACATGCTTTGTAGATCTCATGGATATCGTAGTCATTTCAAAAACTAAGGCAAGGGCTTCCTAAGGGAGCTAGCTGTCCTAGTCACGGCAGCTTCTGAGGACAGCTGGACACCTACTGCCCTTGAGGTTTCAGAAAATCATAAAGTCCTAACAAAGAGGCAATCAAAATCTTTTAATGAGAATTTATAGCTTATTGCCTTCTTATCCGTTCAGCTGACAGGAAAGAATTTTAGAAAGGGAACAATGTCAACCTTTCATGCAGCTGAAACTTGATCTCAGTTGTATCAGAGTGCTGGATAGCCTTTTAACAAGAGGAGAGGTGGAATTAGACAAGTGATTAATGCCCACTGGTTTTACAGACAGTCTGGCATAACATATTTTGGTAGCAGGTCAGTCAAGAAGAAAGATTAGTTTTAGCTCAGAGCTCTCTGTCTCCCCTTTTATGATAAGATTTACTACTTAATTAGGGTAACTGAGAACATTGAAAATAGGTATTTCTAGTGTACATTTTTAATAAAAGTCTGCTAGTATTGCCAATTGCTTCTGATGTTGGAGCTTCCTTCTTAGCCACATACTACCAAAACCAGAAGTTTTCAGAGTTTGAATGACAAGCTACCAGAAACAAACACAATGATGAATTAAAAAATTAATTCTTTTACAGAAAAATGTAAGACTATTGTGACTAGATGTCATGTACCCCAAGATTATTGCTTAAAATCCAAATTTTAGGGCATTTAAATGGTATATTCCTGTCAATGTCAGACAGCAACGATGAAACAAATCTTTGCTAAACTGCAATGACGTAGAAAGCATAGAAATTGTACTTTCACTTACACATCAGACTGATTTACGATTACCACATTTGGCCTCATAAATACAGTCACAACTCAGTCCTGCACCTATGCAGACTACAGTCCTTTTGATAACCTAACTCTAGAGATCTCCAACCAGAACCATTCTGAGTGAAGAAAATGATGTGAAGGACCACAGATATAAATGAGAAATTTTTTTCCCTACCTCCTTCACTTTAGGCAGCATTAATGGAGTTTAAAGGGGAATGTGACTTTTTTGAGAGAGTCAGAGTCTCCAGAAGGACACATGCCAAGAATGAAGTTATAAGCCAAATTCATGTTTTCATAATTTTTCAATCAGAATTTTCATTGGTACTCATTATGGTTGGACTCAATGATCTTAAGGGTCTTTTTCAATCTAAACGTTTCTACCATTCTCATTATTCGTGATGAATGCAATTCCTCCATGGGCAATTAAGCTTAATTTAGCATCCCAGCACACAAAGGAAAAAAAAGGAAAAAAATATGCATAAAATAGTACAACTTTGTATTCCTGCCAGCCAGGAAGTAGTTGGACACTTAAATACACAGGTACTTCTGTAGTAGGATTTTCAAAAGTCATGCAAATTCAATGAGAAGTAGTACTGAAAATTAGGCTAGAATTCACTAAGAAGCAACACATTGGTTGAATTTATTCAGATCTTATTCATGTAGTCTAAGAAGGGTGAGATTCTTTTCTGTGACAGAAAAAAAAGACTAAAGCCTGAACTCTCTAGTAAAATTACCTCTGGAATTATCCCTGCATCTATTAGAAATCAAGATTTAGATATTCCCTTTTACCCAATGCTGCATATTTAATTTTTAGTTAACTTTTATGAAGAGTTATGTAAGTGCAGAAATATCTTCTCATCTTGCCTCTTCTGCCACATCTCGTAATTTCTTTTCTAAACAACCTTTTCTTCTTTCTGTTTCATGAGGTAACACAGCTGTGCACACAGATCTACAAATAACAGCAATAATAACAACAATAATAATAAACTCGAGCAGTCTAATTCTGTTCATTACATTTCAGAATTAGGCCTAAAGAAGTTGTATTTCCTGCTAATGGGAATCATAATTGCTCAGTTTTTTTCCTGATGATAAAAATAAAGTCATACTTTTATTATGGCTGCATATTTTAATGTATTTGTCATTTTTTGATTTTGTGCAATAATTAAAGAGAAGACAACAAAGCTGTGCCAACACCCAACAGCATCTTTATTGAGTTAAGCAGAATTGTAGCAAATTTAGACAAATGTTGTAATAAAATAATCTATGGTGTGTTGGGTTTTGTAGTTGAATATGCAGAAACACCTGCCTGTAGTTGTTTCAGAATGCATTTCCTCACATAAGCTTTACACATAACCAAATAATAGAGTTACATCAAACTGTTGGTCTATTAAAAAGATTGTATCTGTAAATCCTAATCATAACATTCATAAGAAATACTGAAGACAATTAATATTAGAGTGATACCAGTCCCTTGAAAAAACCCAGAGGACAAAAGGCAGCACAGGGGAGATTTAATTTTATGCTGGTGCACACTGTGGGTTTTTCTTATTAAAATTTAAATTCATTCTCCTTCTTATAGCAAGCAAGGCTGTTTAAACATTGTACTCAGAAAAAAAAATGTTAGAAATGCTTCTGCCAAAAGGACATTTAGCAATGAAAATGCAAATCTGAAATCTAAAATAAATTGCTGACCCCCCCTCCACAGGGCTTCATGGCAGTAGAAAGAAAAATCAAGGGTCTTCAGTATAGATGGAGATAATCTTGAGACCAAATATTTTCTTGTATTAAGGATTTTTCTGAACCTTTCTGAACCTTTCTTTTCTCATACTGCTACTATCTGCCATAATCTGGTATTTAGCAGAAGGATTAACATCTGGCTGAGAATTGTCTTTTCTTTACCCCCTGAATTCTATTCAGATTTGTCAGACATATTAAAAAAAAATTTTGCTTCTTAAGGAGGAAGAAGCATAATGGCATCATGAAAACAGTTTGCAGATTTATTCTTTCCCAGAAATTTTTACTTGAAAGTACAACTCTTATGAACTTCTGTCGCCAATTTCATAGCTGAATATACAACACATAATATATACATTTTCATTCACATTTTAAAGTTAATTACTTTAGGCATCATTCAAATTCCTTCTGAATTTACTTTTCTAAATATATTCAGTGATGGGAATATTTGGTAAAAACTATTAATATTGCGGAATATTTTGGGGACAGAAAGCTGATGTGAAATATTGCATTGGAAAGTTAAATTGGAAAGTAATCGTCGTCTCTTTGGGGAAAAAAAAAATCTTTCTTTTTTTTCACTGAAAACCACAGCAATGAAGACTTAATTCCCCCTCCAGCTGCCATCAAAGTGTTGTTTCTGAACAGGAAGCCAGTAACCATTGCCTAACTACAAAACTGGGTAGCAGAGACAAAACGTCTTGAATAAGGTTGCCAATAAGTGTCTGGACTGGGAATAAAATTGAGACCAACTAGTCAGCTGTTCTCTCACACCTCTGCTCATGAAATCATAATGGCTTGTTAATTAGTAGAATAGAAACTAAGAGCAACATCTGTATTGGTTGATAAAAATGGACACTAATTCCAGGATTGCTCTGCATGCACTGTCACAAAGAAGGTGCCATATTTGTTGGTTAAATACTTTCTTAAATTTTCCAAACACTTCTGATTCCAAGCCCAGCTGTTGTGGCAGTTGAGCTCAATAAAGGATATGAAAAGTCAGACCACTTGGGAGTTCAAAACCAGGCATTAAATAGTGAATTAACAAAATGTTGTTTAGTACAAATGTGTTTTAAATGCTGATGGAATCTATTAAGGAACCCTGCAAGTGTCCTTTATGTTCGCAAAGTGTTCTGGACACAATGACTGTTCCTGATGGTTTATTTTTTTGGACTAGAAGGACTTGGTCTGCAGAACACCCAGATTCTAATCAGAGGGCTAGAGGAGAGACTGCAGACTCATATGTTTAAGTGATGTTTCCATACTTAATACTGACTCGATTTGCAGTTTGCAAATTTGCCTTCAATAAGCGGCAAAACTTATCCCACCTTCCCAAAGAATTGAGTGTCAAGATATAGATATCACCTGTCCATGCAACAAATATGAAGCCAAGGAATGGAGTGCAGAATCAAGGAGAAATGCACTTGCATTGCTAATCTGACAAACTGCAGTTGTGTGTGCTGGGGAATCTTAATCAGGGTGGGTCATTTTTTTGGGTGTAAGCAACAATTAGGCTGAAATAATCAACAGCACAAATGAAGACCAGGAAACAATTGGTTGTGAAGAAGTTCTGGAAAAAAACATATGAAAGGGGTGCTGTGGGCCATCAACCAAACATGAGTCAACAATGCCATGCTGTTTCAATGAAAAGAGAATGCTGCATTAGGCTCTATTAACAGGAATAGCCCACCAGACATGTGATGCAATCCTTCCATCCAAATCCTGTCTTAAATCCTGACTTCTATTCAAACGCCCGCACGGACACGTCTACAGCATGTCAGATGTCCATGCTGGGAAGAACAAGAAGCAGTGGGCCTGTATTGCTGCAAGGAATATTCAAGAATGGTATTAGGAGAACTTTTTAGCAGTAAGTATAGTGCAGGCATGTAATGTATTGTCAGGGGAAATTCTGAAATCTCCACAACAATGAGTCATCGAGAGTAAGAGGGACAAGTCTATCAGGAATGACAGAAACATAGGCTATCACTACCTGAGGCTGGGACAAGCTTTTGATTCTGTACTGCACTAAAATAAATGGCACTGAAACACTAGGAATCACTAAATACTACAGCCATCCTTAATTTCATCACACTAATGGACTATCTTACCACATCAATCCCCAGAGTATATTAAAATTAACAGTCTGTGCGGAGACATATTCTAAAGGTGACCACATTTCTAAATACTTTTTTTATTCATACTAGAACTACTTCAGTCTTTTTGACAGTTGTCAGTTTTGGCAAATTCCTTAGACATCCAGGAAGTTGTTCAGGAAGCTAGTTTTCTACATGAAGAATATGCAGAGATATATACTGGATGCTCCATTCTTCCCTAGCTTCATTCTACCCTAGCTTCTTTCTACACAGTCTGTCCAATGCCAGCCAGGGAGTTAATTTGGATATGTAATGGTAAGGATGAGCAGAAAAGCCCAAGGAATCCCTAATGATGAATAATTTAACAATAGAAACAGATTCTCCTACAGAGTTCCTGTAACCACTCAGAGATGAAAAAACTTCACCCAATACTCAACATTTCCATTCATTACTCAGTTTTTGTGGAGGCATGGAAAGGATACAATGAATTACATCACAAGCTGCAGGGGGAACAAGAACGTATGATCTTTTGCTATAATTAGGAGGAGTACCTCAAGCAGAACACTGATTGCCTGAAATTGTATCTGCACTACAGGAGGCAAATTGTGGACTTCACTTAAATAAAGCTTTCTTATAAAACAGGAGCATGTCACTGGGTCATTACTGCTGGGCCTGGGCAGCACTGTGGGGCAGAAATGTGGGAGAAGTTTAGGATTCTGCACAGTGCTACAGGCTCTCTCCATCCTCCTCATGCTGTGCATTAAATATGGGGAGCGCAAAGAACAGTCAGAGTAGGCAGTGGGAGCTTACAAGCTCCAAGCCCTGAGGCAGAGGAGCAGAAGTCAGAAACTAGTGGTAGGGTTTGTATCCTTTCCATTCTTCCCCAGGAAATCTGTCTCTGAGAGGGTTTAATCTGACATGTTCACTGTAAATCTAGTAAATTTCCCTGCATTAACTGAGATGCTAGCTCTTCCACCAAAAAAAAAAAAAAGATTTAAAATCAAAGTAGCTGGTCTAGTGATAATAACAGCAAGTTTCTGGAAGGGTTATAAAGAGATAATTTGCTGAGACAATGTTTTATTGGTTGATATGGTAGATGGCACTTAGCAGGTCACTTGAATAAAAGCGATGGTTTCCCCTTATGCTGGCAGGAGCTTTTGTACATGTTAGACTGAATAATTTCTTTTCTGAAGGTTTAGAGATATTTTCTTTACTGTAATTGTCATACTACGCTGACAATCTGAATGCCATTACCTCAGTAATAACTGAAATTTAAAAGTGGAGTAGTGTCATTTGAAGATGAATACAAAGGATATAGAAAGACTTGTGCTATTCTTTCCTCTACCTTTTATTCTCTGTGTCCCTTAGTTGAATTTATTCCAGTGTGAGCAGTTTTTCTTCATTTTAACATCTCCTAATGGATTTTACATCTCTTGGCCAAACTTACCTCTGATACAGCATTCAAGCAATTAATGGACTCCTTTACAACAGATCTGTCTCAGACAGCAAACCTGAATTATTTAAAGGAAAAATTATCATTAACATAGGATGTAAAGGCATGCTGAACTGAACCAACATTTGGAAGTGGGAACTGCTAGGAAATGGGCTTTAAAACCACACAAGTGCTCCAAATCAAAATGCGACTATGGACTCAGAGAAGATGCTCAGACCACTAGGAATGGGGACATGAATTAGCAGACTACTGTTCCTTAATTGGAACCTCTTAGAAGCAGTTCAGGTCATCTAAATATTTAAACATTTGAATATTTAAAGGTGTTTAATGGGACTTGAGAGCATTTTTTTTTTAATTCCACTTTAGTGCTGAGAGTGGAACAAGATAATTCAGACGCTTGAATGTGCTGCTTGTGACTTAGCAAAGCCAACTTAGTGTCTGGCTGCTGTGCACAGGGACAGTCTCATCAGTCTCCTGAAGCTCCAGACCTGAACAAACCCTAAACAAAAAAAAAAAAAACAACAAAAAAAAAAAAAAAAAAAAACCCAAAAAAAAAAAAAAAAAAAAACCCAAAAAAAAAAAAAAAAAAAAACAAACCAAACAAACAAAAAAAAAAAGTGATTACCTTTCTTCTGATTTATCCTTCTTAACATGCATCAGATGCCTATGCCATCAGGAAGTACAGTATTGATAATCACATCAGAAAGAAGTGGATGAGAGCAAGATCACACCTCTTAGTAGCAGTTATCTGGGACATGTCTTCAGTTGTACTACAAGGCCATGCACAAAAGTAGATGAGATGATACAATTACTTCCCACAGTGTGCAAAAATGGAAGGATAGGGGAGTTCAGAAGCTGTCAAAAGTGCCATTACCGGAGAATAATGATTATGAAAACTCTGGACAGCTTTCTTCCAATGAAATGTTATTGTCCTAATTAAAGATTTTTACTAATATGTATGGGAAGTGGGAGAAAGGATAGATTGGAAGTAAATATTGCAAGGTTGATGTCTGCATCTCCGACCTGTTGTGTGGAACAGAAGCAATGGCTACAAGATGGTTACAAATGCACTCAAGATCACAAATGACAAGGGGAAATAAAAAATTAATTTAAAAATACATTTCACAGTTGACGCACAGTTAGATGCAACTCATTTTTTTTAAATTCCCTTCTCTATTTGGGATTCACTTTACTTGATGTAATATGTGTTGTTTTATACTTATAGGACCTGACTTATGAATAATACAATTAGTGAGTCTGGGCTTTCAGAAAAGGTCTACGCTTACTAGAATTCATTAAATTTAAGCGAGGGGTACTTTGCACTTTGGGCACTCTGCAGGGTAACTATGAAGAAGGCATAACTTTGTTGAAATAATTATTTTCCTCTCATTACATTATGACTGAGATAGACTCACCTCACTTAAATTCATGTTAGCATCTGAGTATTACAGAGTAATAGCACAAGAATCCTAGCCTGGGATTTGTATGGCTCAAGCAAACACAACCCGCAGGCTGGCATGACAAGCTGTTTGTTCCACACCACAGTAAGCACTGACACGGGGAACACACCAGGTAGCCTCACCCTCTGTGCACTGCTCCTTGTCAGTGTTTTCCTATACAGCCAGGCTGAAACACAGGAATCCAGAAAAGGCAATTGCAAAAAAGAAAATTGTTTTGAGAGACTCAAAAGTTAATATTATGTGTGATTGATGAAATGTTCCGTTTTCAAACTTGCATCGGATGCCTTGCTAGTATCTACCAAAGCATGCCTACCACAATCACAGAATCACAGAGTAGTTTGAGCTGGTCTCCAAAGACCATCCAGTGTGACCCACTTGCCATGGAGGAGGTCACAGACACACTAAGATGGGTAGGAGTGTTGATCTGCTGGATGGCAGGAAGGCTCTGCAGAGGGATCTGGACAGATTGGATCCAATGGGCCAAAGCCAACGGTGTGAGGTTAAACAAGGCCAAGTTCTGGGTCCTGCCCTTCGGCCACAACAACCCCTATAGCGCTGCAGGCTGGGGACAGAGGGGCTAAAAGGACCTGCGGATGCTGGTTGATAGTGGCTGAACATCAGCCAGCTGTGCCCAGGTGGCCAAGAAGGCCAATGGCACCTGGCCTGGATCAGCAATAGCGTGGCCGGCAGGACAAGGGCAGGGATTGTCTGTACTCAGCACCGGTGAGGCCACACCTCAAATCCTGTGTTCAGTTCTGGGCCCCTCACTACAGGAAGGACATTGAGGGGCTGGAGCATGTCCGGAGAAGGGCAGTGAAGCTGGTGAAGGGTCTGGAGCACAAGTCCTGTGAGGAGAAGCTGAGGGATATGGGGGTGTATACCCTGGACAAAAGGAGGCTGAGGGGAGACCTTACTGCTCTCCACAACTACCCAAAAGGAGGTTGTGGCAAGGTGGGGGTCGGTCTCTTCTCCCAGATGACAAGTGACAGAACAAAAGGAGAAGGCCTCAAGTGGCACCAGAGGAGGTTCAGATTGTATATTAGGAAAATTTTCTTCACAGAAAGCATGATTAAGCATTGGAACTGACTGCCCAAGGAAGTGGTGGAGTCACCATCACTAGAAGTGTTCAAAAAGAGTGTTGAAGTGGCACTTGAGGACATGGTTTAATGGTGAACATGGTGGTAGGGCTGGGTTGGCAGCTGGACTTGATTTATCTTAAAGGTCTTTTCCAACCTTAACAATCCTGTGGTCCTATCTTGACCTGGATCAGGTTGCTGAGAGTCCCATCCAGCCTGACCTCCAATGTTTCCAGGGGTGGGGCACCCACCACCTCTCTGGGCAACCTGTGACAGTATCTCATTACACTCATTACAAAAAAAATGTAGTTCTTATATATAGTCTAAATCTACTATCTTTTTGTTTAGAACTATTGCCCCTTGTCCTGCCACTACAAGCCTTACTAAAGTTTGTTGCCATCTTTCTTACAAGCCCTCTTTAAGTATCAAAAGGCCACAATAAGGTCTCCCTGGAGTCTTCTCTAGGCTGAACAACCCAAACTCTCAGCCTTTCTTCATAGGAGAGGTGCTTCAACCTTCTGATTATTTTTGTGGCCCTCCTCTGAACCTGCTCCAGCAGTTCCATGTCTTTCCTATGCTGAGGACTCCAGAGATGGGTGCAGTACTATAGGTGAGGTCTCACCAGAGTGGAGTAGAAAAATCAAAGACAGCAGAAAATCAAAGGATAAACACACAAATGTATTTTGCAGAAGGTATCACAAATCCATTGTCAGTCCACTGGAACACCAAAATTATTAAGATGATCTGCCTTACTGTTATTTAGCCTTTATAGCATTGGTGCAAATGTTAGCTTTGTTCTAACATCCACTGTTCTCACTGCAGTTTCTTTAGAGCAATACCAGTACCCACCAGTTACTGATCTGCTATCCTTGATTATAGACTAAAATCCACTGTTAGCTGCAAACGAAGATATTGGAGCTGACCACACATTTTGCAGCTTAGGTGAAAACAAATTTAAATGTTCAATTGATCTACACTAAGGTCACTGTCTGATTTATATCATCATAGAGGTTTCCTTTTGTTCTGGAGACTAACACACTGTGAGCTGTTAAAAAAAACCCAAAACAACCAGAAGCAAAGGGTATCAAACAGCAATTTTTTTTGCAATGATCTCTGAGTGAAAATCAAGCACATATTGTGCTTTATTGAATACCTGTCTTTTCTGAGTCACATTAGAAGTGGCAAGAATCCAGAACTCCTGGTAATCCCTGGATTTTTTTTTTATTTGTCTTGGCAAAGGTTGAGGCCATATTTATGAAAGGGCAGTAATGTTATTGCTTGTCTTCTTTTTCAGTTCTATTTCCAGTCCATTAGAGGTTATAGATTCCTAATAGTCAAAAACTTAAGTACCTAATACAGACATTCTGTCATGGCAAAACACAAGGGAAAGATTGCACCTGTAAGTGAAGGACAGAGTTCTGCTGTATCAAACAGGTAACTGAGTTAATTTTGCTGTGGAGCTAAAGGAATCCTAAGTCCCTTTGTAAAATTAGCATCCACACAAGCCACCAGTGCAGAAGTCTAAATCTCTCCTTGCAAAGAGAAGACCACAGCAAATACCCAATTTTCTAATAGATCAGCTTGTATGCTACCAGCTGCAACAATGCCAAAGAGAAGACAGCTTCAATTAAAGGCTAAGAATACCACCCATGTGCATATGAGTGGTTTTATTTTGAAGCTGAATGTCAGAATGGTTTCACAGAAATGCTGAAGATCTCCTCACAAAAGGTCTTTTATGTTAGAGCCATCAATGTCAAGCTGGTCATCAAGGCTAGAAGTCTTCAAGGATGGTAGTCATTTCAGGCAATTTAGGAAAGAGGGAATAAATTTTTTGTTTAAAGCATTTTGTTTTTTCCAAAACTTTACCATAGACTTCCAAATACATTAGCTATTATTTATGAAGATCTACTATTCTTTTGAATTTGAGACAAAACCAGGCAAGAAACTTTTTAGGAGGGGTAGCTTGTGACCTCAGGAACAGAATCACAGTCTGAACGTCATGTAAGGAGAGAGTTAAAAATAGATGGTCTCCATTCTTTGACCTGATCCTGCACTTTGTGTGCACAGGAGCAGATGTGTTCATTTGTCAAGTGGTGGCTGTTGACAGTGCTTTGTACTGGCACAGAGGGATGGCGTGCCCTAGAAACGATGTCAGTGTAAAGCAGAGTTCATCAGTCAGCTCTGGGAGTAGTTACAAACCTCCCCACATGTCAGCAGGCATTATACACCTCTGGCCTGAGAGTGAATAGGGCAGAAATAGCTGACCCCACAGCAGCTCAGCTGAGCCTCCTGCCCTTGGCATTGCTCCCGGTTCTGCTCCCAGGGCTCCCTTCGCAGCAAGCTACAGACTGACCTTCAGAAACAAACAAAAAGCACAAACTCTCAGGTCCCATCAAACTCCTCCCCACAACTTTCCCTGCTAAAAGACAGGGAAAAAACTGCATAACATTGCAGAAAGTCACAATGAAAGGGATGGTTGAAAGTCATTACCTGTCAGATCCTTGGCTCAAGCAAACCCATCGAACCTAAACATCCTTTTAGTTTTAATGGAGCAACAGAAGGGGATTTTGTTCCAGAGGAGAGTACAGTGCTATCTAGGCCATATATGCCTTTAAACTTCCTAACTTAAAAAATGATACAAAACTGGATTAGTTAATCACTTTATTCACATGTCAGTAAAACCCCTTCATCATGCAAAATCTCACACACCTGTCTGAATTCAGAAGGTTTCAAGAACTCACTAAAAAACCCCCAAAATAAAACAAAATAACCTGCCACTTTTTTCATCTCTTTTTCCTTTTTTTTTTTTTTTTTCCTTTTTCCTAAACTATTGGTTTAGGCTTCCTAAAATATTTACATTGCTTTAAACTGTTTTGCAACATTTTCAGCAAGTCTCTGGTCTAGTATCTCCCTGTCACATGCATGACCTCTCTTAATGCAGCCATGCTCTTGCCTGGCTTTTCACTATATTTACTGTAGCACTCACTGGTCTTGTTAAAACCTGGACACATTATGCACTTGTGCATCTCTTATTTCTATCTAGTAGAAATAATTCTAGGCAATTATTTTTCTGTCATATAGCCATTAGGGATAGAGCAGGTCATCATTTTGATTGTATGCTGGAATCTATGGGACACATACACCTAAAATTTAAGGAAATTTAAAGGAGACGTGGTAAAACTTTGCCATATTTGAAATGCTACCCAATAAGTAACTTAATTAGGAGGCACCCTAGCTGTAAAGCTATTCCTTCAACTTTAGTGCCAGAATACAGATTTGCAGACAATTCTACAAAGAAATTGGTAATTAAAGTTTCTCTGCATGCTCTGGGTTCATAAATTTTTCTCTCCTTTTCTCCATGAAGATTTTAAGGTCTATAGAAGGCAGAAGGCTTAACATATGAAGCTCAATTTTCAACTAAAATGTAAGAGAGAGGAGAGACTAAAAGATTGTGAAACTTTCCAGTTGCTTAATGGGAAACACATGAGCACCCTGATACAGAGAACTGTCTGAAGCAAATGCTGTTTATCTCATGCCCAAAGGGCAGACAGCAGAGAATTCACAGCAGGCAGAGAGAATGTAAATCTTTGGTACAATGCACCTTATAGGTCCCTTGATGCATCATTAAGATGATATGCCAAATCTAGCCACACTGACAGATTACATCTCCCTCAGGACAAAAAAACCCAAACAAACCACCCCCAAAAAACCCCAGCATTTGCAAAAATCCGAAATACATATTTTGGGTTTTAAATTACCTATTACTGGTCATAAAAATATTTGAACTTCATAATCACTTCATAATCTCTAAATTTGAATTTAAAACGAGGTAAAGTGTTATCTCTGACTAATTATTCTGATTTGTGGAATCAGTATGAATGTGGTTTAAGCTGCTGTGTAAAATTATTTTTTAAAACTTATTTTATCTGTCTGTGTCCCAAGAAAGTGTTCTTACTCTCTTCATGGTGAAAAAGCAGGCCAGCATCTTGTTTCTTCATTACTGTTAGGTACCCTTTCTGTCTCTTTTCCCTCTGACATTTTTATACCAGAGAACTAGCTACAATCTCATCTTTTTTTTCCTCATTATTAGGATATCATTAAGAAATATTGGATCTGACAAACTTTCTTCATTGATCTGTGTCCCAGCTGTCCCAGAGCTTTGGTCTTTTCTTTTTGAAAACTTACCTTAACTTCCATTAACAAAAAAAAAAAAAAAAATTAGATTTGTTTCTCATGGTTTCAAGAAGAAAAACTTGAAGCAAAACTTGAAGTGAACTGAGGAAAAAGTGTGTCCTGCCATCCGTGGAGAGCAGGGAAAGAAAAACCCAGACAGCTGACCTGCCTTTTCCACTGGCCACTGGATCCTTAGAGCTGAAAGCAACTTCCAAAGGTGAGCACTGTTAAAACACGAAAGATTTAAATTCTCCGCGGAGGGAACATACTCCAGAAAGACCTTAGTTAATGAAGGAGGATGGGTGCTTTTGGTCAGGCCACTACTGGCTGTCACTCCCACTCCCATGCAGTCAACATCTGCATGGCTGCAGCCTGGATGGCTACTGGTGAATCTTCCTGTTCTTCGTCTTGTTTTCATGTGATTTATCTGAAATTTCTCTATTTCCCTAATAGTGCAATTACTGCCGAATGATGACAGGTACAATGCAACCAGCTCTCCGCACCAGTTCCATGTCTATGGAGACTCAGAAATGTATGCTTTGCTGTACTGAGGCCAATCTCTGTCTTCTGACTAAGAGAGACAGAAAAGTGGGCTGGATTCAGCCCTTTTTGGGCTTGGAGATGAAGGTCTCGCTCTGAATTAGTCCCTCAGAGAACATCTCTCTCTGACGTCTACATAAGTAACCTAGGAAGATTTCTGAATAACCGTAACAGAGAAACCTGATTTCTTATTTACAACCCTCCCCCCCAAAAAACATCCACAAAAAACCCTCCAAACAAAAACCCCAAACCAAACAAGTAAACCCCCTCCCAAAAAAAACAACCAACCAAAACAAACAAACCAAACATACAAACAAGAAAAAAACCAACCCTCAAAACCTTTCTGCAAAATGGGACAAAGAAAAAACTAAGGGACGAATTTGCCCCATCCCCAAAACTTTTGCCTGTGCGTAAAAAATTTATTGCGAAGAATAAATAGAACAAAGACTTAGCAAATAAACAGGGAAAAAGGCTGAGGAAATGAAAAAAACCTGTGCTCTCCCTTCTGTGCACCTATTCTCCATGCTACTTCTATTCACAAATAAGGTAGAATTTCCCCAGGATCATTTAGGACTTTTTTTGGCAGAACTACACAGCAGCACCCTTGGTAAAGCTTTCCATTTAAAATCTCTAATCTTCATGTTATTTGATTCTGAGTAACCTTCTTCTAAGTAGAATTTATGCACTCACTCTCTCTTTGAATGCCCCTTGGGACAAGAGACTATGTATATCACTTATTCACTTAAATTTCTCATTTATTTTCTTTTTAAAAATGCTCACAAGTTCTTCCAAGTTGGTTCCTTTCTAATGATTTGAATTGATTGCTTCACAGCAGCATAGCAATACAGTGATCAAGAATGGCAAGAACAGCAAGCTCATGCTTGACATATTAGAAAAAATATTATATATTTGGTTATTTGAAAAAGCAATAAAATGACCAGAGTGGGAAAAAGCCCCCAAGAAATCCCAATGATGCAGTGTTTAAAATATAAATTAATCAAATAATCAATCAACTGGAAAAAACAGACTCAACTTCTCTTCCCCTGCACAGCAAAATCTTCTTGCCATGTTTTTCTTCAATTTAGATGATGAGTATTGCCTGCTTGGGATGATTTTAAGATCATCTGACAAGTAAATGTATTTTTAGATCTCTTTTTTTAAAAAAAAACCCTGGGCTTTGAGGATATAGACATTATTTTCAGAAAAGAAAGAAACGAGTTAAAAAAAAAAAGCCTTTGAGAAAAGGCTTTGAGAGATGCAGCCACGAGTGTTGCAGCTGGAAGCCAGGGGGTGCTCAGTGTGTCACATCTGGCCCCAGCCTTCAGTGCTGAGCACTGGAAACCTGAACCTGTGCCATTTTGGAGCTCTAGCTTTACTGGAATGGAGCCTAGAACCTTGTCTGGGAATAGCCTCCCCTGAATTGGATGACCTTCAGAGTTCATCTTTCCCCCACTTTTATCCACATGTGAAGCATCTGGCAGAAAGAGGAAAGATAGGAAAAACTGTTCGAATGAGTTGGTAGGGAATTTGTGACTGGTCGGCTCTGACAGCTATCTATAGATTTTATCCTGTAGAGGGAACCTAAGGTTGTTGAAGAACCTTTCACATACTGCACATCCTGCAATTTCTTTGGCTTCCTGTCACCTTTTCAAACACCCAGATATAATCCATAATTTGTGCTGACCACTGAAACGAACTTTCTGCACACGGTGCCCCCACCTAGGAGTTTTCAGCCCTGAGCACTGTGAAGAAGATAACTGAATATTTGATCAGATCCCTGGTGATTTTTGAAAAAACCAAACCCAAGGAACTATACTCTGCTTTTGAGAAACAAATTTGACATGCAGCAATGTATTTCCATAAGGTGCTAGAAGTTGTAAAAACCCTGAGTTTTTCAAAGTCTGCTCTGGGACAGTTCTCATACAAAGCTTTTACTTAAAACCCAACAATTCAGAGATTAAAAATACAGTTTCTTTAAATTTACTAAGAGGCATCACAAAGACAGAGTTAGAAAAAGTATTAATCAGCTGCAGCTTCAAACTTGAAGACTTAGTTTGGGTCTTCTGGTTTTGGCTTGCACTCAGATTTCTTTTTAAGGGTGAATTCTGCATGAGCACTTTCCATTAGAGTTGGAAATCCAGTTTTCAAATGCCAGTGCCAAGGTGCCATTAGGCAGAGTGGGCCAGCACTACTTGACTACTTGATTAGTTTCTCTCAGAATAAGACAAAAAGTGAGAAGTTTTGAATGTCTGCTGAAAGGATTCTTTACCCCAGAAAACAGGTGTATCTGTGTGAACATGAGTACAAAAAACTAAAGATTATGACTGGAAAGTTGAAAATCTTTAAAATATATTTGTAAAGACTTCTCTGTGTTTAGACTAGCAAGGGACACATCCGTCATAATGATGGTAGAGCATGTGTTTCCAAAAACAACGTGATCAAATTTTGGCAATGCTCAGGCATCCAGCATGGCCATTGCCACCTCATGAGGATCAAGCCCAAAGCAATTCCCTTAATAAGGTTTCCTGTGGGATAAGGAATCACCTTCCTGCAGGTGAGAAAGGAAGGGGTTAAAGGAAAACTCATGATGGAAAAGAAACCCTGACTAGTCATGACCACATTTAGGTTAGTGATATCTTAAGCAACTGCAGATTCCAGCAGGGTCTCCAAGCACCGCAAGAGACTCTTTGTCCCTCTGAATAATGTGCATCTTTGTCAGTGATTTGACTCCATCATACTGGCTGTAACCATGTAAAATTAGGATTAAAGTAACAAGACCTTCAGCTGACCAGTGTCACTTCATCTTCCTGCTGCCTCATTCCCTCCTTTCACACTGCCCAGGACCTGCCAAGACTGCTGGGAATCTGTAGAGTCCGTATGTCCTCACAGATGGGCTACAAAGGATGCTTATTTAACACATTCACGTAGCTGCTTTTGGCCTCATGCCATATGAACTACCCTTTCATGAGTTTTAATTCTACAGATCCCTGATTATCTTCAAGGGGAAAAAGAATTTAAATGCCATTCTTTCTTTCACAGCCAAATGCTTTTCATACAAGCTAAAAAGCTTCTTGTAGCTCCTTCACAGCCCTGCCCCTTCCTCCTCCCCTCTTACACCTGCTGCTATAAAACCCAGCCTGTTCCATATTTCTAAAAATTGAGAACTAGATTTCTGAATCACTTCACCTTTGGTTGCCGCTCACATTATTAATCTTTGTGTCATAAATAGAGGCTCAGTTGGCTCTAAGCAACTGTTATTTTAGTGTCTGACAGGCACAGGCTTCCTTCTCAATCTGGGGACTTATTTACATTCCTTATTTACATTCCTATATCCCAGCCCACTGCTGAAGCTTTCCCTAGCTCTCATTCAGACAAAATTCCCACTGAGATTTTAAAGGCCCCCCTCAAATAAATACTTAGTATCTCTCTTATGTGTGGAGCTCAGGATAATGAAACCTGAATCCAAGTTGTTCGTGCTGGTCCCTTACTCATGTCATTCTGCTACAGCTCCAATGAAGTGAAAATTTACCCTGATTGCTATAAGAAGGAAAGGATGCTGCAAGAGTGTTCTCAAAACACTGCCCTTTTTTTTACAACGTTCTGCATTTCCTCAGTCCAAAGTAACACAGATTTGCTTTCTGGCATTCTTCAAACCAGAGGCTTTCCAGCTGTCTCTACAATAAAAATTCAACTTGACCTGAGGGTTTAGACTCTCCTGCCCCTAATCAATATCCTTCTTTGTTTAATGAGATGAAATGATAGCAATGGCCAGCAAATGAGACACTGGCAAAGGTGTTTGCAGAAGCAGGTTTAATATTAAAGTGAAACCGTGACAAAGTTTGTTGGCAAGGTTCACTCTACCACTGTGGTTAAGGCACATAGAGCAAAATCAGGCTACAATCTAAAATCGGTCAATCTAAAATTAAAGTCAGCCTAAAATTATCTATGTGGAGGCTGAGGATGGGAAAAGGGTAAGGATAGGAAAGGGTATTGATAAAAAGAAGTAAGGAAGATCTTCCTGTTGAGTTACAAGTTTCGGAGTGGAGCCCCTTATCAAACTTAGCCCTGGACTTGACGAATGTTTTAGGCCTAAAGGTTTTAACAGCACTTAAATTTAACAGCACTTAATCAAGAAACAATTCAACAAAAGATTCTATAGAATATACAATAAGAACAACAGTAACTGACTTACAGCCCTACCTTACTTACAAATCCAAAATACTTAAGAATCTAAGAGAGCAACATTCATAGTATATTTGTTATAGCGTATCCACACTCGCACACACACAGACATAAAGGAGAATGCACAAGGTGTATACCTGTGAAAAATTCCCCTTGAATTCAGCAAAGTACATTCAGTGAAAATTCCTTTGTGTCTTCTCAATGGACAAAGGGTTGAGCCTTGAGGAGTTGGGGTATCAGCCCAGGCTCCATCACTGTTGTTCAGCATCAGCCCTCCAAGTATATCAAACCTGTGAATTCACCAGCTCTAAGAGACATTCCTCTCAGAGGGAGATTGCTGGTCAATGTCTGCTGCAGTCCAGGAGAGCTCAAAGGGTCTCATTTAGGACCTCTGTTTACAGGGTCACAAGACAATTGGCTTTGGTCATAGTAATCTTCCATCCTGGCCGCAGTTTGAGATGGTAACTTTCTTTGAAAGTTCGATAGCAAAAATGGTGTTCCACCTGGATTGTAATTTGGGCAAGAAAAATAAATTTCCAAAGCTTTCCATTAAAAAAACAGGAGGTTGTTAGCCAGTATAGGTTCCTGGGAGCAGACAGTGTTTCTGATAAACTCAAGAGGAGCTTAGCCCAGGTGCTGAGCATTTCTGAAACCGTAGTGCAGCCTGAGAGATGGGAAAGGGAGAGGATGTATAATCACAACATGCAGGTTTGGGGAAGAGAGCAGTGGAGACATATTTCTCCACAACCAAAACCAAGTCAGAGTTCCTCACAACTTGCCTTGGAGTACTAGTTTGAAAGTCTTTAATTGTCCCACAGATATAAACATTTGAATGTCATTTAGCACTAGGAATTGAGGCTAATTTTCCTATTCAGTGATTCTGTAATTTTGCAAAATGTGTACAAGATGCAACATCATTTATTACAATAAACAGAGAGTGTAAGAAGATTAGAATTCTGACAGAGGCGTATTAGCTTTTCTTGGCAAAAGAAAAACTTCATATGTTTGTGAATCATTCCTGAGATAATAATATTCCCTTTAAATACCACAAAGAAAAAATTTTCATGTTGCTTCTGGAAAACATCATGAATATTAATAAAAGACAAATGCAATTTGTCCATTTTGGGGATTAATGAGGTTTTCCCTTCAAAAGATTTTGTGAAGACAGTTTATAGATTTTGAAATGCTAAAGACACTACTGATCTGAGACAGATTTGTGTGTGAACATTTCTACCATAAATCTGGTACAAATCACACTCAGTTTTAAAAATAAAGCCCAACTGGTAGCTGTTTCAGTCAGTTTGTACTCACTCCTCCTATGTGAGAAAGGTGTACAGTTTTGGAGACATTTAAGATCATAGCAGCGCGCTGCCAATGAACTCTTCTAGGAACTTTAAAGGTTTAGAATTTTCTTCTAAAGAAATGAGGAAGGAAGAGTAGAAGGAGCATGTCAATTTGTATTTAAAGTGGTTTTTTTTAACAGTAAGTAAGAGTCTAAGTCACATGGATGCAATGGGTACTGCTTGAATAAAGGCAGAGCCTTCCAGCTTACCACATTTTCCATCAGCTCCCTACAGCTCAGTTCAAGTGTAATGTAAAACCCAGCACCCTTCCCACTTCACTTTTCACAATCCATCTTACTTGTGGCAAGTGCACTGGAGTGTGGACACTGTTGCCCAATTCTCATCTCCTCAGTACAGTCTAGAGAATGTCACTTAATTTGTGTTGCCGTTTTCTGACATCAACAGCCAATATAATGATATATTTCCCAGCTTCATAAAGATACAAAGAGATAAAATATTTTTTAAGGATGGGAAGAGAGTGTTTCTCTTTATTTACAGCTGTCTTTAACCATATAGATGCTGAAGAGACCTATATAATAGGACAAAACAATGCAAAGGTAATTTGGAGATCAGGACTTGTTCCTGTCACTCATGAGAAAACTGCAGGAAAAGGTTGCAGGGAAGTGGTCTGGCAGTAAAGTCTCTAGACAGGATGCAAGAGCATCAGAGTTACATACGACAAAAACAAACTGATCCCTAAACACGATTTATACACATAATGCCTCAAACTTGATCTGAGAAGAGTTGGAAACAAAGTCATGGATGTGTCCCTACTGACAACAGAATATAGGTTTCTTCCTGTGTCAGTAAGGTTTAATACAAAAACAAGGGATGTGTCTTGCTGGTGGGAATCACTGCTCCTGTATTAGTGTAGAAAAAACAAAATAAAAGTCACAAGAACTATGGTTAGTTTATTGAGAGAGTTGGGAAAAAACCCCACCCAAAATAAAGGAAGTCTTATTTCCTTCTTATCTTATATCATGCATAACAATTTCTGAGAAAAAAAGTGTGTAGGGGAAAAATTTCAGTCTGGATATGGGAAGATTTCTAAACCATTGAACTTCAGGGACTACACAGAAAAGGAGGAAACAGGGAACATGGCTGATTTTCTGGGAACTGAAATCAAATACCACAACAAAAATAAACTCTGATCACA
>VZTI01004295.1:284665-349561 GCA_013397865.1 Struthidea cinerea
CCCACCCCCCCCCCGACACAACTTCAGGCCATTCCCTCAGGTTCTGTCACTGATCACCACAGAGAAGAGATCAGTGCCTGCCCCTACTCTTCCCCTTACTTAGGAAGTGGTAACTGCAATGAGGTCTCCCCTCAGGCTCCTCTTCTCCAGGCTGAACAGACCAAGTGACCTCAGACACTCCAAATCAGAGACTAGAATCAATTATACAGCTCGAAATGCAGAGGAAGAGGCTGAAATAAAAACTTCTCTCTCTCTTTTGAAAAATAATATAATCTAACACTTTGCCAAAAACACACTGAGCTAGTCTGAATCATTTTGAATTTATTCAGCACAGAAAGAAACAAAGCTCAGATAAAAACCAGTTAATTAATCAATTGAAATTTCCCAATAGCTAGAAAAAAAAAAGAATGCAAATAATTCAGGGCATAGTATAGTTTTGTGAAGGTCACATCATTTCTTCTGGGGGAAGTGTAGGGAAGATGAACTGACACATACCAAGCCATTTTCTCCACTGCCCTAGTTGTAACATTTAACTTGCTCACTGCAATTTTACAAATGCAAATGATTATGCTGGAGAAAATACTGGGCAAAGAATCAGGATTTACTTCAATTATAGGATTTTCAAAATGATAAATGAAAGCTTGGGAAAAAGGTGCAGGTTAAAAGACAATCAGTTTAAAGTGGCCCAGAAGTGTCAATGAGAAATCTGAGATACTGAGAAAGAAATAACTAATGTTCTAAAGGATAAATGTGGTTAAAGCCTTCAGTGATTATTAGCTTCTGGAATTATGATTCTGTACTGTTCTCAGGAAAAAATAAAAATGTCATCTATAAGAGTCTAGATAAAAAAATTATTGCAAACCAAAGGCTTAAGTGCCCTTTGGAAGTGTTAAAGATTGAAGTTAGAGACATGAAGAACTGCTACACTGGAGTAATAAGCTGATGTCATTATCTTGGATCAAATAATGAAAACCTATTCAAGGAGTTATGCTGCTAGAACAGGAGGTTGTGACAATATAATCCATTTAGCTTCACAGAACCCCAGCTTTGTTTTGATTTAAGATCAAGAACTGGAATAAGCCTGTTTCAAAAATAGAAACACTAGCATCAAGGCTTGATTAGAGAAAGTCTCTTATCTTCTCTGCCGTGCCACTGAGAGGCTGTCAGGTATGCCTGACTTTTGCTCAGACAGAGGGAAAACAAGTCACTTCTCTATGGGGAGCTGAACTCTCTCATCGCAGGATTTCTTATTGTGCCAGGAGGAAATTCTGTGTTTAAGGGAAGAATCTGGCCCCTTCTGTGGATATTACCATGGAGGAAAAGCAGGCTTCTCCGAGAGGCAGCTTGTGACGTGAGATCCAGAATTTACTTTGTTGGCTATGCACTGTGGATATAGTCCTTTTATATATATAATATATAGCATTTTTTATTTTATATATATAAATATAGCAGAAGCACAACAGTGTAGTGGAGATCATAAAGTGGCCAAGTGAATAGGGGAGGTTAATTCCAGAACAGCTCAGGAACAATCTCCTTTTAATAATTTATATTCACAGTGCAGCTATATTGCAAGGCAGACTAACTTAACCACACTAGTTATTAAAAGGTTTTGATTTAAGGAATAAACATATTTGTACATGCCTACATGAACACCAAAGCCACAAAGTCCAGCAGAAATTATCAGAAATTGCCTGTACTTACACAACTATGTCTTCTGGTATAAACAAGTATTTCTAGTCATGTCATTGAAGCCTGTGTCGTAACACATAAAACATAGGACCTCTACGTTCCTCACTTTCTGTTATCCAGATGGACACCATAGGTTTGGATTTACGGATGTATTTGAATGTTGTAGATGTGGCTGAAATCAATGAAAGCTGAACCTAGAGGGCTATACAATTCAAGTTCTGATATCTCAAAAGAGACATGATAGATAAGCAGGCAAATTTTACATTAGTATACCAGCTTCTCCTATTTGGATTTACAAAATATTCAAAGTCCTTTCTTCAAGATTCTCTTTGCTACATCAGCCTTCTTTCACCAGCAGTTATACCATGGCTCACTAGCTCCATGTGTAAACAACACTTTCTTTGCTGTCCTTAGATATATGCCCTTAATCCTTTATGTAACCCCTCCCTATCTGCTTCTTCACTTTCACCTTTCAGACTTCAATTAACTCCCATTTCACTTAATTTCTTCATCATCTGACTTTCATCAGAATCCTTGTCCCCATCTTTCCATTCTGCAATGCAGCTTTTGCATCAGGTATTCTTCCTCCTCCCCTTTCACCAGATGTGGGCACAGATGTTACAGAAGATGAGAAAAAGACAGACAGCTTCCCTGTTCCGTGCTTTAGTGTCAGTGCTTATCCTGGTCCAGGACAGTTATTGCAGATCAAGTTTACATTTTTGGTGTAGCATGAGCCTGACGCAGTTCAATCATGAGGGAATAATTCCACATATCAGCCAGTAAAACTGATCTCACTTGAGCATGTGCAAACTTCAATTACTTTAAGATTCTGCCTTGGCTAAATTTATGCAGTATATCAGGCACTGAAAAGCACACATTCTGACAAAAAAGGTGCTGCTACCAAATTTAAAACCACTGTTCAAGAGCTGTCGGTATTTTGCAAGTTTACCAGAATTCTTTTTAAGTGTAAGATTGTTTTTAGGAGTGTTTTGCTTCCTGAGATTGAGTCTAATAACTAGCGTCTAACATTTAGCCAAAGTTTAATCTTATCTTCTCATTACAAACAGTTGAAAGCTTGATTAACTCTCAGAAGAGCCGATGAACCAGTTTTGCCCACGAAGATTTCCAGCCAACAAATTCTAGTTTTTGAGCAGATACTGTTTAGGCTACAGTACATTAGATTAAAAGCTATATTCTGCCACCACCAGTTTTCTACCTTAAAATGATATATAAAAACCCAGAATTTTTCTTCAAAATAAATGCCTATGTAAAACTTCTGTTTTTGGTAATGTTTCTGCCACAGCACTGCAATTACACTCAAGTTAATTCAGCTCAAAGATTCCAGACTATTAGTACTGAGGAAAGTACATAGTGCAATTTATTCTCTAATGATATTGTGTAAATGCAAACTTATCACTTGTTGCCAGTGTTGAAATACACGGCCTTAAATGAAAAAGGAAGCATAAGTTAATTACTAGAGTGTCAAGATTTTAATGACCCCTCCACTGGGAAGCAGTGAATAACAGAAACCTTTAAACAGCTGATTAGAATAACACTCATACACCAGTGATGTTGTTTTAGTTTAGTAGTTGAAGAGATACGCTGTTGGAAATACAAGAATTCAGAGCAATGGCTCTTTTACTTTGCTAGCCAGAAGGATAAGTTGCACATATACACTTTTATAATTAATTGTGTATAAATTCATATTTGAAGAAAATTCCACCAATCCAGTCAGGTTTTAGTACCAGATACCTCCTCTCAGCTCTGAGCCAAGGGAAAGCAGTAGTGGATCAGACAGCTTGGAACACTCCAGCTGCAAACAGTGAAATCCAGACTCTTCAGTCTGTAAGAAGGGCTGTCAGCTCCTCTCCTCGCCCAGCTGGAAGGCTGCACATCCAAGGGTGCCTGGCTGGAACAGTTAGTTCATCACAAATGTCTGCAAGGCAGCTTCTCCTTACAGCCTGATCCACATGTTGCATCTTCACCTTCCATCCTGTCGTACCTCTTACCTCTTTGCTGAGGAAGGGATAAAGAGCAGGCATTCTTCTCCTTTCAGCATCGGGTTCACTGGTACAGCTCTCCCGTTGCTTAGATGAACAAGTTGAAATCTTTGTGTCAAACATGCACTCTTGAGGACAAGCTGATAACACTGGGGGATAGCACTGTTTTCAGTCTGAGGCACTTGCTGTATTTGTTTACGGAAAACAGCATCCTCAACTAATGATGCAGTTATCCTGGAAATATTCCAATTCAGTTTAAATTAAAAACATCACTTCTAGTAAGAGGGCTTGGCATCCCTAGAGAAAGGAAGAACAATTTTCCCTTCCTTTGCAGCTGAGGTGGGGTATGGGACGTGCGGTTCCCCTTGGCGATACAGGAAAATGAACCCACATCTCCTAGCTACCATATTTCTGTAAGTAGGATGAAAATCAGTAGTTATTTGGGGGTATGTCTTCAATCCTTCTTTCTGGTCTTTTTCCACTTCTAAAAAACTTTTACTTGCTTTTGTAATCAGCAACAGAAACCAAAATCGTTTGTTCCCCTGGGAACAATTCACTAGGCTGGAGACTCATTTTCATTTTCTGAAGAACATCTCAGCATTACACTTTGCAACTGTAGAGCTGCCAATCCACCTCAGAACTGTGATACTACTAACCATCAGCCTACATGCCACAAAAGGTGGGATTCATCCTCAACCTAGAGGACATGGGAACAGCATTAAAAGTAAAGATCAAGGGCAACCAAATTCTAAAACACTGGTTGTTAGGGAACTTCTCTGAGAGAATTCTGGACACCTAAGGTAAGAAAAAAGACTTGCCTTCAATTCCCTGAAGCCTTATAACCTAATTTCTGTGGCAGTTAATAGGGAAAAGGATTGATGGAGCACTTCCTCTTTTAGCATTCCTAAAAATCTATTCCTCCCTTTTCACTTATATGTGCCTGTAAACAGAGCATTTCAATAAAACACCTGTATTAAATAAAATAGCATTATTTTTCTCTTTATTTTGAAAGTCTTTTGAACGAATCTAAGAGGCCTCAATGTTTTGAATGGGTAGCTATACCAACCTACAGGCAAGCTGCACAGCCACTGGTGCCTGATTGGGACAAACATGGGAGACATAACTTGTAACAAGCCTTAACTAGAAGAACAGGGACTAAGTTCAGATGTAAAGGCATGCAGTAAAATTTTGTCCCTCTCAAGGAGTGAAAAGTTAAACGTGTTTAATGGGTCACCTGGTCCTTTGCAAACATGGATCAATTGCCTTCACAATTATTATTAATCTTATTAAAAGAAGGTGAGGCAGCCCCACAGAGCAGATTATTGGGGGAAGGCTGTTCTACAGTGTAACCAATGCTAATTACACTTTGCCAAGGCCAGCTGCTTGCTTTCAGTCTTGGGTAAACTCTACTTCATGGCTGAGTACTGTCAGGTCTAGCCTGTCAACAAAGCCTAATTGAGGCTGCTACCGCTGTCGTGGTGATGTGCCTTCATGCTGCTGCTGCCCAGGCCCTTCTGGAGCTCTCTGCCTTGGCGCTGCCTGCTCCCGGGAGACGATCCTCCTCACTTCAGCTAACAACCAGCTCTCGCTGCTGTAGCTCTGAGCCACGCACAGCAAACAGAGCACTAATGCAGTCCCTCAGCACAGAGCTCTGAATAGATGTCTCTTTGCAAGGCTCCTGTGGTGTGTAAATGTCTCCTACCTTTCCTGCTCCCTACTGAAGGACTAAACGTTTGCATTTCAATAGCTCCTGATCTTTTTGCTGAACTTAAAATTGACCATTCAGCCCAGGCATAATAAGGCATTAATTAGATAGCCTAGAATGTCAACATTATTAGAATTACAAGGTTTTCCCCACTTGAAATTCTTTCTTTGCTCTTTAAACAGAAAGGCCTCCCAAATCTTACAAAAAAACCCCCCAAAACTGGAATTCAGGCTTATGTGATGATCCTTTTCAGTTATATCCCCTTTTCCCTCTCTAATTTTTGAAGGAAGAGATTTGGAGGGGGGGAGGGAAAGAGCCTGAGTTTTCTTTAGGCTATAGTCATTGGCTTTATCCATGGAAGGCCTTTCCCATGAAATTAAAGCTTGAAGTTTATGCAGATGTATAACTGCATAAAACATTCCCAGACAGCATTTTTGAAATTTTATTGGCAAGAATAAGGGATTGAAACTTACCCCTACCAAGTGATTTTAGCATCTTTAACGATTGCATACCAAAGAACTGGAGGCCAAAGTCATAAATCTATACTACCTTTGTCCAGCACGACTAAGGCCCAATTAAGTCAAAGAAATGTCTTTAAGGAGAACATTAAATGTAAGCCTTTCACTGCAGTGACACAAAGCCCAAAACAGAAAGAGTCTGTCTCTTCAACACGCTGTTGTGGTTTCTGTAAGGATGTTTTTCCAGTGTCAGGATAGGTTCTAGTGGAAAAATTCCTTCCTAAACCTATCAAATTCTAGCAGTCACTAAACTACAAAGAGAGACTACAAATGCTGCCCTGTGTCAATCTGTGCAAAGCAGAAATAATTCCACTCGTGTACAGACTCGGCTTTTATTCTCAGGACAGAGCACAGCTTCCATTTTATCTCTGAGTCAACAGCATGTGGCACACAAGACAGAACAGCAAATATCTTAGTTTCAACATTGAATTTGATATCTGAGCAGCTAGATCCACTTTTATTCTGTGTAAAGTATTACTTGCACCTTCTGATTTTATGTCAAAGCTAATATTTCCATGCATCCACTTAATTTGTAAAAGTGAAGCCTAACAATATCTTGATGCAAACAGGAAACATGTTGGGCTACTTTTGGCAAAATTTTGCAATGAACTAGCAAAACCAGTCCCCATCTAGATAACCTATCACTAGTTCTTCCCATACTATCATTTAATATATACAATCCAAACATAACATTTCAGTTTAGGTTACTTTGATGTTTAAAATTAATATCTTAGCAAACAAGACCTTGCTCTCAAATTCTTTCTGTACTAGTAAATAAGAAAATCCCTTGAAGTGTAAGGACAGAAGATACAGAAAATTGTATTTTCCTTCCATCTCCATATTTGCTTCCTCTACTCCTGCTAGTCAGGGAGACATTGAGTAAAAAGACAAGCAATCTTTTCATGCATGTACATATCATGTACATGGAACTCTTTTCTGTATTTTTTGATTGGTAGAGCAACAATTCAGTCAGGCAAAATTTTCAAATGCTGTACTACCTCTGCTGAATTCCAGTTCAGAAGTCAAATTCACTCAACTTCGGTCTCTTATCTCCTTGTGTGGCTGCATAGACATCAGCCCCATGTCAGATTCCCTATCAGCATCTGTACAAGTAGGGTGTAGGAGTTATCCGTGTTTTAAGCTAAGTGTCAGTAATCTGTTTTTCAGTATAGAGCCAGTCTTGCTCATCAGTTTCAATCATATTCCCAGATACACTGAAAATTTCTTCTGAATAAATAGTGGGAGAAAGACAAGTTGTGTATTTGACAGTGATTTTAATCATGGTAGGCTCCTTTCTTTTCTTCCAAATCCCCAAATTAAAGGAGTTTTACTCTACTGCTCATACTTCATTGTCATACAAGAAGCCACATGTAGGCCTTTCATTCTGCACCTTTTTTCTGCCTTGTGTTTCAGAGAAAAAAGAGAAGATTGTGCAATTCCAGGGACACTCAAACTGTCTTACAGCAGCTTGCTGACAGATCTGACATTGATAATCATGTTTATTGCTGAATAAAATCTTGGAGCAACAAATTACAGGGAAGTCTATAAACATGAGCCAGAGATTCTGTGTCGTCTCTAAAATGGAATTAATAATGATCACATGGACAGAAAGCTGACAGGTAAGGCTTTTTGTCCTAGCTTAATAGTAATGAATAATCAAAATATCCCACATTTTAGAATGAAAAACTGTTTGAGTTCCAAGTAGGAAACTTCAGTCAAAACCTATGGCTTAGACTATGAATAACAATGTTCAATAAAATTCGTGAATGTATTAGAGAGAATTAGTGACTGAATATACATCTCCAAACAGACTATGCAATTTATTCAGTCAGTGTGTTTGAGAGTCACTGGATGACACCAGCTGACTGACAGAGGTGCTTTGGGGAATGAAGCCTGAGCATGTTTTAGTAACTATGTAGTGAAGTTTTGCCTGATGCAGTTTGTTCTGAGAATGCATTTGCACTCTTCTACAGAATATATTGCTTTCCGATACCATACTGTCGAGGTACAAGGCTGAATAAATGGCATACTGCTCAAAACAGAGCATTTTCATCAAACTGATAGGGATGTTTCTTTCCAATCTGACCTCTTGAAAGAAAGAAATTACGAAAACAAACAGCTCTGAAAAATGACCATTTCAGATCATGGTTCCGCATTTTTAGCCCCTGATACACCTGTTTTCTGATTTAAAAAAATAATCTGTTTGGGTACATCATACCAGCCATTTTCGCAATGTAGTGGTGTATACGCTGCAGCAGAGTATATACATGTGTTTGGGTTTCACTCTTCTCATACTGAACAACCTCTCTCAGCATCTTCCTGGTTCTCTGCTCTCAGTGTGTCATAACTCTTCCAACTCATGCCCTATGGGGTCCTACAACTCCTCTGTAGTTCCTGGGCTTCCTATTACCTGGCATGGTTTTGTTCTTGTGAGATAATTACACATTTGGAAGCAGATAACCAAAGACTGACTGGCTTTCCCAGGCTCACACGTTAAGCAGTGGAAAGGACATACCAATTCAAAAGGCCATCTTACCTACCAAGCCACCTCTAATTTACAGAGTTGAATCCTTTATTTCCATCTCACCTGCATTTCCTTTTCCATTCTGGCTTCTAAGCCTTGGAAGGCTTCTCATTTAACCACATGGCAAACAACTTTTCCCTATTTCAAATCCCTTTGGGGCTTATCTCGTTGCCAAAAGCATCTTCACAACTTTGAGCTTGTATTTAGGCCAATAATGAGGCTTAATTTTTCTCAGAGTCACAAAAGACTTTCTGCAAGTTCACTGAAAATAAAGTAGCCACAAAGAGAGATGCTATCTTGAGACCTGTCTTTGGTGGCAACAAGACAGTGTGAGCTTTTGATCCTCTGCAAGACTTTTATTCACAGGTCAGCGTGGCTTCATGTCAGCTATAATGGAAGTGATGTTATTTTCCATTTTCCAATAACACCTTTATGGCATTATGTTATTTTTCATTTTCAGATAATACTCGCAATAAGACATAAATAAAGCTGGAAGAGGACTTGATTGAAAGACAATTTCCCTTGCAGTGAGTGAGTGACCTTTCTTAAAAGATCAGAAGCTGTGCTGGAAACCATTCATTCATTTTATCAAATAACAAATAGGTACATTCAACTTTGACTTGTGCCAGTACCTCAGTTCCTCTCATTCAGTTTCAGTATAATGCACAAACTAACTATAATAATTGATTAGAACTATTCTTTAAAAGTGGTCCAAGATCAAATCCCCTATTTTGATGTCAGGATCTGAATATTAAAAATATTCTGTATCTTCTCAACTTCCCTCTGCACCCTGGTTTATTGATGACTAGCAGTAAAAGAGAATGAAACAAGCAGGAGTTTCCACAATAGGTGAAACTGCTCTCTCACGTCTATATAGTGGATGCAGGCAAACTCTATATTATAATTTCCCCTTCTCTACCAACTTCCTGAAACCCCTTACAGGACTTCAATCTTTTAGGAAGGAAGGCAGAACAGGAAATACCAATGTATCTGAGCTAAACAAAGGCAGTCTTAGAAGCACAATAAGCAGAGTTCCCTTGTTCCCTTCCCCTTCCTTTACCCTTTCTGTTCATTTTATCATGTACAAATACACTTAGGTCCTCTCTTTCTTTAATTAAAGATAAGTCACTGGTTCTATACCTCAAGGATAAATACCATTAATTACGTTTCATTCTGCTTTGTCTAATGCACTCAGTAAGAGTATTTGACTATATTTTTGCTTATACCCATTGGATGAATGAATTTTTTTTTTAGCGCGTAAGCTGTAAACACATTATGTATTTTTTAACACTGTTATCAAAGACTCATAAAAATTTCCTTTTTTTGTTACAAATAAAGGTTCATTTTCCACTTTAAAAAGTCTGTAATACTAAATTGTTAAATAGAGAAAACTTAGAGTAATACCCACTACATTTTTAAAAATAAAATTTTCAAGTTAGTTATGCAAAATTACTTCAGGCATAGTGATACTGGAGGTTTTCAAGACGTAATTGGACAGGGTGCTAGATAATCTCATCTAGGCTGCCCTTGCCATGAGAGGTTGGACCAGGTAAACCCCTGAGGTCCCTTCCAACATTGGCTGCTCAATTCTTCGCCACTTCTTCCTTCGCCTTTCAAAAGCAGAATCTTCTCCAGTAAACATTCTTTCCATTTCTATCCTCAAACCCATATTTTTGAAGTGAAAATGAGAAACTGAGAAGAACTCAAAATACAATGTTCAGTGGTGCCAAAAGCTTGTAACGAATGCAGATTTCCAGCTGAAACCAGTTTTAATTAGCATAGTTGATGCCATGTTTTTGAGATGGCCAAAATTCTTGAATGACCAATGCAATTACTGTAAATACCCAATGAACACCAAATTTGGTCCCTAATCTCCGTAAATTGCTGTGCAAGAAAAGGTATTTTTTATGGGCCATGTAAGGATTTGCAAGGTTACTGTCATGGAGTACAGTGGAGCTCACAGCATATATTCTAAAGCTCTTTAACTCTTAAACTCTTAAACTACATCGTAGATAAAATAATACATTTTCCATTCAGAAGGTCGAGAAAGCATTCCTGAAATTTTCATTAAAAAATACTTGATAAACTTCATGGCATTTTTTTTTTTTAATAAAGTATTTATACAAGGTTTTGTGGAATTTGCTTATAATCAGTAATTACAAAGTTGTGAATCCTAGTGCAAGCCTGTTCCTCGGCATGGACCATATTTATATATGGTGACACAATATTCAAGCTCAGGTATCTAAAGTTAGAATTCCAAATCCATGCATTAAGGAATAAAAGAAGAACATACTGATTTTAGACTGTACTTGTTCTAAGCAAGGAGCAGAACAGATAAGTGTAAAAATACAGGTGGGGAGGTGGGGGAAAGAGGAATAGAAATCACAAAAAATGAAACTGGTGTTATTTCTGGAAAATCAGCAGCACAGAATTGATGAAGCAGCTACCAAGGAATACTTTCTGCATTGAACTCAGGAAAAAAAATTAGTTGAACCATTATATTGCATTGAAGTTAAGTGAAACCAGAGATGTAAAACTAAAATGGAGACAGCCCCAAAACACAATGTGATTGTGACTCCTGAGTGGATGAAGAGCTCACTGGATTATTCAAGGTGCAGACATAATGGAAACAGGTGCAACGGCATATTTCTGTGAAAAAAAAGAGCAGTAATAGCAAGGCTGTTATCTTAGCTGAGTTTAAACAGCTGAAAATTGGAGAAGAAACAGAAATGTGACAGAATAGAGCTCCTGCAGTTTTCGATAAATGGTGATGAGAAATGTAACTGTCCTGGTAGACCAGACCCAGGTTAGTGAACAGTATGAAGAAACATTCCTAGGCAATGAAACACAATTATCTGAACCATTACAATGACATTATAGCCTAACACAGCTTTGACTCAAGATATTTAGCTCTTGCCTAAATCCTGGGCACAGTCTAAGAATCAATATAGGCAAATAAACATTCCAAGCTATAATCTGCAAATAACTTTTCTATTTTGAAGACTGAGAGAGGTCAAGAGTAGGGACAAAGTTACTTTGTGACAGTCAGCCTCAGCGCTAGAGATGTTAATTGACTCGTATAAAGATATAGTTGAACTTTCAAAAGTAGAGCCTGCAGACCTGATCCAAAGACTAGTTTTGTTAATCATGTCAGTGGAACTTGGACCCAAAAACTGTTGAGCTGCAGTGGTCCTGAAGAAATTTCAAAAGAACGATCTGCTTTGGCTATGTAAGAGGGTTGTAAGCTATTTTATGCTAAGAATACTGTATAATGCACTTTTACTCTGAGCTGGAAAAATATCTCTGCAATTAGTTCAGTGAATTGGGTATTCTAAAATAGAGGCATTAGTAGCAAAAACGCAGTGATTAAACCATATCTAACATGGGAGAGAAAAAGTTTGGCCTCTAAAGTGCTCCCTGAGGAACAGAACACTGAGGAACAGAACACTTTGCCTCATAAAGAGGCGTGATGAGCACAGAGGGGGAGGTGCATTGCACTGTACTGTCAAATGTTTTTTCTGGGAAGCTACTGGGTAAACCATCTTTGGCAGAGCAGTGGAACAGGTATAAATGTCAAAAGGCATGATGCACAGCCATCTGCTAGTTCATGGAAGCAGATAAAGTTACTCACAGATAAAGTTACACCTCTTTCTTTGAAACAAGGTGCTTATTTACACCACACTGAGCACAGTGATGACATGAAAGCAATTAATGAGAATCCATGCCGTAATACAGCTCTTCTTTTACCCAGAGATAATTTCATCCCTCATTGACTGTAGGCACCTCAGGAAAGTCTATGGGAACTGCTGCTAAGCACACTACTGCATAAGAAGTTCTAGCTAAACAGCAGACAAAAGTAATCTCCTTCTTAGCCTGAAATTAAAGAGAAGGCCTTAAGAACAGAAAATGAAATTTCTGCACCTGCAGTTTGTCAGTATGTCTAGTCTAAACAATTTCTGGTCAGAGGAAAAGCAGGAACCCGTCTTCCTGACATCATGTATTATATGCATTAAATCCAGTATATCGCTCTGATAAATAGTACTTCAGCTTTTATAGCTAGTGTATTTCTGTGTGTACTTTCACTTACATAAAAATGCATTAACTAGATATCCTGTATTCGTGTCAACTTCTGACTTTGCTTGTTCTGCATGTATTTATCCTGCATTAGACAAGTAACTGTAAATACATTATTACCACAATCCAATCACAGCAAATATTATGGAGCTTTTGGGAAAAAAAATTGACCTCCTCGTTTTCAGCAATTGACTTGATAAAGTACCTCATATGCATCCCTTGTATTTTATTGTAAAATTATTAGCTTGACTGGTTACTAGGATATAGGGTCCAAATATCTTCAACTGGAGAAAATTGCTACGGGAAGGAAGGTATTTTGCCTAATTTGATGTGGTACCTGATTTTATGTAAGATATATGTTCCATTCATGTAGGAGACATAATTCTGCAAACATTTTCCTGTGACGGCTGTGTCTTTGAATAGGATGGACCTGCTAGAGCTGACTGTGTCACTCAAAGTCTTACAGAGCATAACTCAGATCTACCAGGCTTCAGGCTTGTTTCTCCTCTCTGAACACGTATCAAACCAGGAACATTGTTGACATCTGGAAAATAAGGTAACAGATTTTATCAGAAAACTACTGGCCAAGTCAGATATGCACCCACAGGGATCTGGGATGGTCCCAGTGGCCCAGGAGCTTGCTGATAAGCAACCCTTCCTCCGAGGCTGAAAAGGCAAAGACCAAAGACATTGTTAAACCAAGGAGTGCTACTGTGCCCTGAGAAAACCATTGATGCCTCAGGTCAGCAAACACAATCAGGAGACAACAGTCATCTTGTTCTGTGTATTAGTGGGTCTCAAAGAAATTACAGTGCTGGAGGCTTGGGTACTACCACACTGAAACATCAGGGATTTGATTGAATTTTAAATGGCAGTAGCACTGAGCACTTCTGAAAATTATCATCTTCTAGTATCATAAAAATGTCTGAAATACTCAAATTTGC
Source organism: Struthidea cinerea (assembly GCA_013397865.1). Taxonomy (NCBI): domain Eukaryota; kingdom Metazoa; phylum Chordata; class Aves; order Passeriformes; family Corcoracidae; genus Struthidea; species Struthidea cinerea. Next base: position 298,120 of record VZTI01004295.1, read on the forward strand.
ATTCAGATCAGCAAAACGTCTTCATCAAAATTTCATGAAAACATCAGCATTTCTATATGGTAAGTATGGTAGACTGGATGAGAATTTATCCATTTTCTTAATTCAGTAACTTCATGAATCCACCCTTCCTGCTTTCTTTCATACAAACTTATATCCCTCATATGATAATCTCTCTAAGCAATTCCTTCTATCTGCTTGATTGCCCCTCTTAGCCTGTGGTCTACTATGTTACTTAAGGCAAGTTTCACACTTTTGAAGGTAGTTAATTTTCAACTGACAGCCATTTCTGTTCATTCAAGGATTTGATACAGTACTAGTCCTCTTAATTACCATGTGCCACAAGATTTTTATATGTCATGTAACGTGGTTGGCCTTTCCTGGGAGCCCAGAAGTGGCTACTGTGAACTTTGTCAGCATACTTCTATTCCTCAGCTTTCTCCTTTCGTCTTTTTAAAGCTCAAAAATCACAAAATAGTCTGCAGGAATAAAGGGCCCCAAAGGTGCACATCCCACAAATTCCGTGTAAAATATAATTTTATCCAACTTTGTGACAATAACGACAGACAATTCATTTCAGTTTTCCTAGTAGGAATGTGGGCAGAGGTTATTAGCTCTCAAAATCCTGGAGCAATATACTGTATCAAAGTACAAATCCAACTTCCTCCATAAAAAAACTTTCTCCTGTAAGAAACACTTTGATTCACAAGTCTATTGAGTCAAATAAACATGAATACTCAAATACAATCCTTATGATTTGCAAGAGGGAAGGTAAGAGAAAACATCACAGCAAAAAATACAAATAATGCAATAATGACAATCTCTGTTTTGTTGGTCCACTATCTACCCCTGCAATCACTATTCATCCCTACCTGAATAGTTTTGCCAGACTGATTGTGAATTTCTATTCTGTATCATTTAATGCAACCTACCTCATTATAACCCTCTTGACAGCACAGAAGTAAGAGGTGATCTGATGGAGTAAGGTGCCTGAAGTAAAAGATATTTTAGCAGAAGAAAGCCTCTTTAAACAATATGCTTCTGAAGAGAAATTCATGGAGGACAAGAGTAGTAAGAGAGTAATTCTTCAACAGTTAGGACATGAAATACAGACTATTGTGTAACAACTTTGCCAAAATCCATATGGAAGACTGAAACACAGCACTATGGGCAGATTTCTGATAAGGCATCAGGGCTACCCAGCAGTCTTCTGGTAACAATCCTGAATGGGGTATCTGTCAGTTAAATGGGAATCTGTCAGTTTGATGACAAACTCAGGCTAAATGTCTGAAGCTCCTTGAATTTTTGGGATGATTAAAAACTGAAAATTAATCCAAACATAACAATTTGGATGATGCAATTTTGAGCCTGCTCACCACCAGAAACTTGTTAAAAGCTTATTAAATGTACCTCAAGTATCTATGCCTCTACAGAGGATCACCTAGAGCTTGCATTTTTGAGTTTAAGCATTACTATAGCAGATGCTATTATTTTTCCTCAGTAGAATCAAATAGGTCCAAGAGTGATTTGGTTTAGTCCAGATCAGCACTTTCCAACACATTAAGTCTATTTGGAGCTGGATCATGTTTTTTGAGGGGTTATGCTGTTTGCATCGTGTCCTGAAACATCTTTAAAGTACAAATTGCAATGTGAACAAACTGTCATTTCCAGCTAATGAAAACTTGTTTTATGAATCCGGCACGATAAAAATTAATTAATTAGTTTAAAATAAACTTTTTATCTTTGTTTTGGGGTTTCCTACTTCTGTATTTTTACAGTTACAACATTAGTGGGTATTTTTGCTAAAGCACAGCTTCCTCTTCTCATAAATTAAATCCAGGAATCACATGACTCCATGATCTGAAATCTAAATAAATTGTTGGATATTTAAACTATAATACATTTTACAAGACTGAAAAATTTTAAAAATGGGCTGATTTACATGACAGGTGGCATAAACAGTTGAAAATTTATTTTCCCTCTAAGAATTTACCTTAAGAATGCTGATCCTGTGCTGTTGGCATTTAGCCAGTGAGGAATTATGGTGTTCTTTGTTGACAGAAACAATGCATCACTCCCTGGAAGAGAGGCACTACATCTCAGCAAAGAAAATAGCCCAGACTATTACCACCCTGCAACTGCCATGCTCCATGGTAGAATGGGATGTCATGTCCCATTAGCAGTATGTTAATGACACCCACCTTGAAACATAATTTTCAATTTTCAGAGTGATGGGCATTGGATTATGGTTGAGGTTAGGGTTAAAGGGGGATCTTGGTGAGTTAGAAATTTCTGTTTGTTCTTCATATTCCCAAATAAAGCAGGTTGTTCAGAGTAAGGCTCTGAAACAATAGCCGTATTAAGTCGTGGGATGAAACATGACTCTAAAGCAATCAATATTTCGTCAGGCATTCAAGCAAGAAAAATTATTTTGGAAGTAGTCAATCAACTTCTTCATACCAAGAAGTGACATTATGTCTAAATCACAAGTAATCTTTCCTGCCTGTAATGCCTTATAGGACTGCATACTATTTCATTTCCATTCCTTTTTGCTAGAGATTAAGACCAATTAGAAAAATTGTACTATGGCAGCTCTAAGAAGCAGCTTTTCTCTTTTCTAGAAACAAGACATGTTTATGGTTTGGAAGACCTGTTTTCTCACATTAGCTAGCATGATATAGGTCCATAGTTGCCCCTTTTCTACCTTGAATGATCTGAAATGATTCATTTTCAAGTGAGTCAAATTTAACAATGTACAGCAAATATACTTAGCAAAAAGCTGTCTAAATAGAGCTTAACAGACATATGCATTTTCACAAATCATTTTGGCATCTGGAGTATGATTTTTCTATTTTGCCTTCCCTACATCTTCTTGAGGCAATTATAGGAGAAATAACTAGAAAAGCAACATTGGCAACATATTGGAAAAATGATGGTTACAGATGGTATAAAGAATATTATCCTGTTGAAAATCTATAGAGACTCAGAGCAACAGACAAAAAGAATGAGATATAAAAATACTTTATAAAATCCAAAAGCATTCTAGTTTAGTAGCTTTATCTACAGAGTTAAAAAAATACACTTGAAATTTAAAGGTAGAGACTGTAACAGGTCATGTTCTTAGCAGTGCTGACCCAAGGTGAAGTCCAATTTGCTCCAAGCTATATTGGAGTCAATACCTTCAACAGGGTAATATTATATTGCCTACTTTTAATAATGTTCTCAGCTTGACACCATCAAATTATTATATGTTTCTTTTGACAAATGTAAAGTTTGTATTCCTCAAAAGTCATTATATATGACATTTGCATTGCTTTTTTTTAACCTTTTATTTTTTAATAATAAAAGAGACAAGGTTTACGGGAACACAAAATGTAACTTACAAGTGTCCAGAATGACCATTTCTGAGGAAAAGGGTGGACTCTTCACCAATGCTCTCATTAACAAGACTAATTTTCTGTGTGTGCTGTGGTTTCCATAGAGGTGTTTAGATGCTGACACAAATCTGAAATGAATGAAGACTGTGGGAATCTGTGCGTAGGTATGCAATAGCCAGGCTGCTTAGAGTTGAGCGTGACTGATGTGCAGATAGCAGGCTATGTGTGCAGAATTATAAACATGGAGGAGGGGAAAGATTAGTGCACGGGTGAAAGGGAACTTGCTTTCTATTGCCTGACTGTGCAGCACACCCCCTCTCTCAAGGTTATCTCCTCTCTCCTCTCCCCATATTCGATTACACTTGACAGTGATGAGTGCTGCAGCCAGATGAGACACACTTATTTTGCTGAACAATCCCAGAGGACTTTGAAAGACAGAACAATCCCCCAGTCAAGGAACAACTTAGGTCTCCAGGATACAAGCTGGGCATTTTTATTTTTTCTTTAGAAATGGAAGTTAAAAGCAGCTGAGGTTATTTGTAGACTGATGCCAAACCCAGAAGAGATTGTCAGTTTTTAAGGGATGACTTTATGTTTATCCAAAAGTCCTGCTGCACCAATATAAAGCATTTGCAGGACCAATCCTTCCTAGGACTTCTGTTTTTAGTGAGCCACTGCAGTCACCAGCCACGTATGAGGTTCCCCCAAGGCTGGACAAGACAAACACAAGGCTTTGGCAGGCAAGAACTCAGAGGTATCTCTGGGAGCCCCTGGCCCTGGCTGCATCCTGACGGTGTTCCTCTGTAGGTTTTGAGTTAGCAAAGGGACATCAATGCTCTCTTTCTCTCCCTCTCCCTGTTAAGGTCGGGGGGCTGTGAAATTTTGCACAACTGTTGTTGAACTGTTAGGGAAGGATTCTGAAGCCCATTCCCAAGCCCCTTCTGTTATTTTGTGTCTTAGCATTAGAAAATACTCCCCATACAAAAGGACTGAGTAAGCTTCTTTCTCCAAACTCCCTGCTTACATCATTCCATGAAGGGAGGATGAGCAAGACCAATTAAAGATGGTGAATTCACTGTATGGTTTGTCACTTTAAGGAAACACTCTATTTTCAAACACAAGTGCCATTCCATTTTACTGTGTTAATGACTTTTTTCCCGTGAAAGTATTAATTACTTTGCAAATCAAAATATGTGCACATGTATGTACATTTATATAAGTGAGTGTATACACATACAAAACAGGGCAGGTTTAAATTAGATATTGGGAGGAAATGCTTTACCATGAGGGTGCTGGGAGACTGGCACAGACTGCCCAAAGAAGCTGTGGATGCTCCATCCCTGGAAGTGTTCAAGGCCAGGTTGAATGGAGCTCTGAGCAACCTGGTCTGGTGGAAGGAGTCCCTGGCAGGAGAGTTGGAAATAGATGACCTTAAGATCTTTTCCACCCCAATACATTCTGTGATTCTTTGGAATTTAGTACAATTTCCAAATTCTAAAGAATTTTTCGCACTCCATAGCAATTTGTTTCAGAGAAACCTACTGTCTTTATTTAAGTGTTAGGTTTTATTTTGCACTGGGCAGTTTTCCAGCTACTAACCTCTTGTTATTTTATATCTAGATTTGAGGTGATGAGGGTATTTATAACAAGGATTTAAAACATGATGCTGAAAGAAGATGACACTAAGAGACACTAAACTTTCCAAAGCTTCTCTTACTGTTTAAGTGTTGTGACTCTTTTAACATGTTTTACCCAAGTTCATTATAGATGCATTCTTCATAGACTCTTAGAAAATACTTGAAGTTTCCTGGCAGTATTTCTGTGGCAATGCCTGTTATTCATTCAAGTTGAACTGGAATGTACTGGAGGATTTAATCCTTGTTCTGTTTGGTGCAATAAAAATATTGTCCACATAAAGTTACCAATAAACTAAGTTATGCAATCAATGACCAACTCAGCAATGGGATCAATCTTGCCCTAGACTTCTGCTTTTACCTGTTGGAGCACCAAATTTACAAATATCTGCTTCATTGTGTTCTTTCTCTCACCATTCTGATACATGTACCACTCACATTGAATGAATTTTAAAATATTCAGTTCAAATTCCATAAAAGTGCAAGGCCAAAGACTTCGGTCACAATTACTGCTGAAATTCAAAGTTGAGCCTTGACTGTACTTTCTTTTCCTACTGCTGCTGAGGTTATTGTTAGCAATAATTTTACTGAGAAAAGAAGAAGGTGGATTAAAAAAAAAACCTTCAGAAAGAGAAAGAATGAGTGGTTAAATAGCAGTGTTCTGCAAGATATACTTAGAATCAATCATTTTACTGTTTTCTCAGCCACACTAGTGATCATGAATCCTGTATCTTTCTCCAAGCTCAGTGGTTGTGCCAGCCCTTCATTCTGAGAAGATGCATGTGTCCTGTACAGGACTTCACTGTAGGTTTATGGATTCAGGAGAAAGCTCTGCTCAAAAAGGGGCAGGAAGTGAAAGGGGATTTGTTTGGTACAGCACACCAGAGAGTGCGAAAGGAAGAGCAAGCCATGAAGATAGAGAAATGGAAAAGGAGGCAGGAAAAGAAGGAGTTATTTGTAGCTCATGACAGACATTTTGTTCAATGCGGAGTTCTTCTGCCTTGACTTACTTTCGTTTGGTAACTGGAACTGGAATTCCATTGGGCTACTTTGGAATTGACCACTAACACCTGGAAAAACATTTTTTAACCTGCAAGATCCGTAGACAAAAGAGGTATGCACATAGAGCTGACAAATATTTTGTCTCTCTAACCTCCCAGTTGTAGGTATGGCAATGGCTAAAGCAAAATCTGCAAATGAAGTCATGTTTTCTTTTCTCTCATGTCAGCTCACAGGGAAAAATGTTACATTTTGTGGTGGCTGATTAGCCAGTGGTACAGGAGACAGAGAGAGCTCTTGTAAGAGGGTCTCTGCTGCCAAAGACTTATCAGTTATGGTAAGGGAAAGGAGCCTCTCCCAGGATGCCTGTTCGGTTGTGGTAATGTACCCCAGTTCTGATTTCCCTGGTTGGCTCCTGGTGTTAGCCACAGCCCTGTATTTAAGATCGATCTGTCACATGTTCGGGGTCAATGCCTCTAGAACCCTTCACGAGCACAAGCAATAAACTGCTGTCTGTGGAACTCCATGCAAGGACCCTTCTCAACTCCTTGCCGTCGGATTTATGTTACTGAAGCCATCCCTGTGTCTGTGTGTTCATGCATGTGAGCCACAGGACCAGAAGGGACTCAGTAATAACATTTCTCATAAAAAATGAAATGGTCTTTCTCCTTTCCTCACACATGAAGGTCCTGACATATGATCACTGCACATTTGCATTTGGCTCAAACTCACCGGGCTGCTTCTAAGATATACTGGATCTTGAGGGGAAGAATTTGTTAGTCAAGAGATCTTATCATAGAAAAACTGTTACAGAATTTTGCAATGGCCTCGCTACTCTGGAAAAAAAACCCAAAAACCAAACCAACAAACTAAACCAAACAAGCAGCCCCCTCTCCCCCTAAACACCACAAGCCCAAACAGAATAAAGAGCAGCCAAACATCTTCCGTGCCACCATTGGTTAAAACAAATGGGAACACAAGTAGGGATACAGTTACAAGATGCTGTGGTTACAGGAGCCACTCTACTACTGAAGACACCAGGAGTCATGAGCTACAAACCTCTGCTCTGCATCTGCACCTTGCAGCTGGTAGAAGCAATGTGTGATAGATTCCAGAACCTTCTTTTGAGTTTTGAAATCAATGTCAGTCCAGAGGCATTAAAAACAGGCCTCTTGATAAACAAGGCCTGGTTTTTTTCTGGTGAGAGGACGGTGCTACTGTTAAGCTTGCCGCTGGGGTGTTGTGAAGATCTGCCTTCTTGAACAGCCAAGTTCTTGCACATTGCACAGACATCAATAAACCCAAATCTCCTGAGAGCTGATAAGTAGCAACTGTAAGGAGGAGATTCTGAGCACGCTCACTCTGGCTGGGATGCAGGTAGGAACTCACAAGCAACACTTCAATAACTTAATGCAGCCAGTTATCCTTCCCCATACCCTGACACTTTTGGGTTTTTTTAAGTCAAGGCATGTGGTATGGCTAAATATTGGCCATCTCCCCACTTCAGGCTGGCAAGGTAATGATGCAGAGTGTGGCTGATAGCACAGTTCACCTCTGTCTCCACATCAGAGATGAAAGATCCAGTCTTTTGGGCAAACCAAATCAGCCAAAACCTGACTACTCAGAGGAATTTCCAACTTACAAATAGATCAGAGATCTTTCTCTATCCTAAAGCATTCTTGGGCAGAAGACAAAACAGAATGTTTCAAAATGCAGGGCTAAATTTATATATGCAGTGCAATACTGCAGATATAATAGATTATTGGACCATGATATACACATTTTTGTTGGCCTTTCCATGGACAGAATTCTAACACAAGCATTCAAATACTTTAAATGGTGATATCACTAAAACTTAAAAACTGTGGGTGGTTCCATATATTAAATATACAGATACGTGTGGATAATTTTATAACCATAATTATATGTCTTTATAATTGCAATGGTTTGCCATCAATGAAACTCCAAAACTGGGTGTGGTTTTATATGGTAAATACATAGATACATTTGGATGATTTTATAACCATAATTACATCTCTTTATAATTGCATTGGTTTGTGTACACACAAAAATATGTGATACTTAATATTCTTTCTCCTAAAATATCAAAGGCAATAAAAAATACATAGTTTTTCACATTTGTATGAGCCCTTTGGGGCAGTTGCTATGCTCTTTTCTTAGTGCTGAAGCTCTAGACATAGCATCCAAAGTTAGGAGAGTCGCAGGTACTGCAGATTGACTGTAATCAGAGCCTTGTTCCCTTTTAAGAGAATTCAGTGGGTATTCCAAATTGAAAGATTTTGGCTTAACACGGTTTTATACCTATATTCACAAACAATACTGCCTCAATCACTTTCAATCTCAAGTGTACATGACTAACTAGTAATTTCCTGCATTTGTGACATGCCATGATCTTGTTTGATGCTGTCAAACTTTGTGACTACCCACAAAAGCAGTGGCAGGTCGATAGTGAATGACCCCTGGTAAGTTATTTTGAAATTGCCAGACTTTGCTCTGCAAGTTTAGTCTCTCCTAGCAACATGGGCAGCATATCATTCTGTGCTGGCTTCATTAAAAGAAAACGATTCCGTCTTTCAGTTAAAAAAAAAGAAAAGCTGTAACTGTTCGAGCAGCATGCACCTAATAAGCTCCTTCTAAATCTGGCTCCATCATTTCAGTCTGTGGACTAGCAGAACAGAGCTTGCAGAATCCTTCTCAAGTAAGTATTGCTTTCTCTTAACTGCATGTTTCTATTTTTTTTATTTAAAATGTATAACAGGTAGTAAAGAAGTCTTCAGCATTGAATTAGTGGTGCTGCAATATGACAACTGGGTGCCTGCTTTAAACATGAATTAACATGCTCTGTTGTTTCATTTGGCAGACATTACTGTCTTTAAAAGGAAATAGTTAATACATTAAGGTACAAGACAGCAAATTATATGGATGAAGCTTCCTAAAGCTGCAGTGCTGGAAAGCTAATGAAATGATTTGTAACTGACTGTCATGATAGGGGTTTTTTAATGAGTTATGTATCTTTTATTTGCATAATGCACATCATGGAACATGTCTGTTTGATCTCATCAAAACTGGAATATTTATTCTGAATATGCTACTGGCCATTAAGTATGAAATTAGCAAAATCATTTATATCTTCAAGAAAGGAAAAATTCAGGCAGTGGCATTAATATTAATAAAGCTAGTATGTACACATTAAAACTAGCTCAGGTTTGTATTAAATGATGAAGGAAAATATATGTAGTGCATGACTTTGTCTAATTATACGAAGTATTGGTCAAACATTGCTAAACCCAACAGCGTACAGATGAAATAATTGTTTGTATGAAAAACAACATAAATGCATAACATTTGCCAAAACAAACAGCACATACTGTAGCATGCTTTCTGCAAGAGTATTTAAACAGCTCTGATGGACACGTCTCTTTAATATAATGAATGAGGTGGGACTATGGCCGTGGAAGGAAAATAAATAATAATATTTTGCTTCATGTTTAAATTGCAACTGTTGTAATAGAAAGGAGTTAGGGACATGCAATGCACAGGGCTACTGTTACATTTGGTATGCAAACACACACATATCCAAATACAAACAGACCTTTTCTTTTCTTATTTAGTCATAGCTGCTTATCACCAATTCCTGTGACATGCAACTCTGATGGCAAACATGCAGGTTTGCAGTACTCAGCAGAAATATATTGGAGCTGCATCTGAGACATCACAGCACCAGAACTAATCTTCTGGAAATGTTTAGCACGAGCATATCCTATGCCTCCAAGTAATATTATTTATCATATTTTTTTATGTAGGGAAAATTATGCTGCAAAAAATTCACACTGTTTAGTTAACTTCCACAGAAAACTACATAAATACTTTCCTCCTGCTCAAGTTATCCATCCCCCAATAAACCATGGTAACAGCAGTCAAGAAATTACCATTTATTTCTCCCAGTTATTTTCAAATTACTCAGAACAACAAATTTTAAAACATACTTCCAGCCCAACTCATTTATAAGCAGGCAAGTTTTTTTAAGCAAACTTTTTCAGGACATATTGAAGCATAGAACTGAAAAAAACATTTCTTTTTTTACTGTATAATAGAAATAGAAAGTTTTTGGCAGATTATGTATATGCAGAGATAAAGAATGGAAAAAGAGAGAACAAAATTACTGTGTTCTAGGTATGGTGAACAATAATATATCCTTCCTTTAGCAAGCAACATTAAGCTTCCCAAGGGCCAGCTCTGAAGAGCCTAATAAATTAGAAGCCAATAATGCAGAGGTTTAGTCTGACATTCCACAGCCCCTCCCAAAATCTCAGGAAAACACAGCATAGTAATAGCAAGACCAATAAATAGTAAAATTTACGGTACCATCCTTACAAGACTAAAGGAGACATCAGTGAGCAGAAATGCCACTAACAAGCTTAGACCATTTCCACAGCTGTTACTCTTTATCAACTAGAGGAGGCAACCCTTGGTAACTATTTCTGAGACAGACTAGGAGGGTGAGGAAGAGGTAGAGACCTTTGGGAGGTCTTTAAGGGGAAATGGTGACTTCATGACAGAGGGGACAACGTTGCCCAGGTAAAAAAGCTTATTCCTTCCTCATACTTCATGATTTCCTAATCCTGCAAAAGAATGATCCTAATGAAATCCCACAAACCTAGTACAGATCTATTGCTCTCATGAAGTCAAGCCCCTATGGGGTGTGCAGGATTACCCACAACAAAGAACTGTGAGTTTTTGTATTATGCTCTGGAACAACTTGGTCAAACACATATTTCACTAACTTGAATAAGCTTATTGGACAGGGGAAAAAAAAAAAGAAGAGAGAAAGAATATCATAGCAACATCTTACTCCTTTGTGGTTTATGCATTTAGCAAAGACTTACCTTCCAGTCTTAAACTCTCCTCTATATTTAACATTTAATTAGCAGAATTGCATATTCCTGCAGATATAAAAAAAAGATGACAAGAAAACCACTGCTGTACTGAAAGATCTCTTCAATACTCCTTGAAGCATCAATGGGAAGGACTTTGGGTAGCCTCAGTTCACCACTAATATGGTATGGGACCAGAAAGGGACATTATACGGCTTCAGAGACAGCAAGGCCTTGCAGATTGTGCCATCCAGCATAAATTTAGGAATGGATTAAAGTAAAATAAACTGGTATGTAAAATATCATTAATTTTAAAACATAACATAATTAATGAGTGGGAAATATTTTCAGTCCACCTGAAGAAAAAGGCAGTGTATTTTTATCCTAAGCCTGATTTTGCATCAGAAACTAATTCCATTCCTCCACTCATTCTTCTTCTCTACTGTCTTAAATTTTCTCATGCTTTTTTCCCCTCTTCTTAATGATGATAATAATAACGATGATGATTATGATAATAATAATAATTATTATTATTATTATTGGGAAAAAAGAAGAGAGAAAAGGGAGAGGAGAATGAGGAAAATGGTATACCTGATTTGGAAAGCCACATGACACTGCCAGACTACCTCAAAGAAGGACATGTTTAAAGACTAGACTCAAAGGATTTGACACTTTCCTAAAAATACACATTTTCAAGGAGCAGTGGAAGAAACTAAGTCTCCTCATCTGTGTATTCTCAGAAGGATCAATTATTTTACTGTTTTTTCACCAAGCAACTACAAAGTGAACTGGAGACACAGAATCAAATGCTAGTGTAATGCAGATGACCTACAGCTCTACCCATCCTACAGCACGGCCACAAAAACGGTACAGCGTGTGAAGAAGAGCTCATGGAGCAGCTGGCTAAAGCAGAAGCTGAGCAAGAAAAAGATGATGTTGGCAGAGGATAGAGAGCATTTTGAGGACTCATTCACAGTCAAGGTACGCAGCCGCGGTTGGTCACTTAAACGCAAATCTGATAAAGAAACTGTTATTCACAGATCCTGTTAACTTCTGTTAGCTAGGAAGCGCTATCTCTCTTGGATGGGGACAAAAATTTCTCAGGCAGGTGGTATTACAAGCTTTTAGTGCTAAGAAGTTCCAACATGAAGGAACAGCTATAGTGTTTATGCTCTGAAGCTTGGCCTAACTAGACTACTAATCTGTTCCTTACACTGTAGATCAGCCTCATATCATTTTGCATTCCTCTCTTCCAAGCAGTCCATTGTCTGGACTGTGGATAAATAAAAGATCACTTAAAACACAGAAAAAAATTACAGTCTGCAGCTTCATTTCTCTGGCTTTTCCCAGCAAGAGTAAAATTTCTCTTCATGGGAGAGAAAAAGTTCCTTGGTAATTAAGGGTAGCCAAATGTCATTAGCTAGTGCCACAAGTGCCTTGTATATATCTTTGAAAAACTTTAAAGATATGTGCAGTAACGTGTGTCCACAGTGCCATTTTCTACTGCTAGGGAGCAGACAACACAACAGCCAGCAGCTTACAATTGATACTGATTTGGCTGCTTGCACTGTAATGGAAGGTGCTCTGACAGGATGATATTGAGTGCAATAAGAGCCTGTGTCCAACATGCTCTTGTACTGGAATTAAAAAAAAAAAAGGTATATGAAAACATTTTGTGCTTGCATTTTTGTCTTTAATTTTTCATTTATTTTTAAAGCTGTAAATATAACTTGCATTTTAATTGGGCGTCTGTCTCTAATTTTACTGCAGCTGTAGCATTTGCCAGAGAACAGTGGCTCTGTTTTCAGGGTGGTGCAGGATTTATACCAAAAAACATCTCTTCTCTAATGCTCAGCACTTCTCACAGGCCTATCATAGCTCTGTCTAGTATACAGCTATAAATTAAATGAATCAGACTTATGGATGTTGACAAGAAAGATGACACAGCAATTTGTTGCCTTTAGTTTAGTCACCCTGTAGTCGTAAAACAGATAAATGTTTTACTCATCATGGTGGAAAGGTTGATTAATGAGAATTTAGAGCAATTTAGATCCATTATATATTTCGATTTAGATTCAAGGCTGAATGCAAACACTGTCCACCATGCATTCCTGCATAGAAACATTAGTCTCTGTTCTTTAAGACACCACAGTAGCTTTTCACCTCCTTTTCATGCCAACAAAACCTACCATTTCTTAAGAATCGAGACTGATTTAATGGTGGCAGTACTGGTCCAATTTTCTGTTTGTCGTAACGTGTTACAAATCTACCAACAACTGATGGATAAAGGAAAAACCCATTTTAACTTGTTCACATTAGCAGTCATGCATTAAAATAACTGAATTTTCATTCTACTGGTCCTGAAGACAGCTAGATCTGACAGACTTAGAGCAAATGTCTGCTTAAATTCTCCTTAAGGCTGAAACACTTTCAGGCAGAACCTAGTGAGGTAAAACCAATACAAACAACACTGACTGCATCTCCATTACAAATTGTTTGTTCCAAAAGGAAACAGAAATGGTGAAAGTAATATGTAGTGAAATTGATTTTTTCCTGTGTGAGGCCTCGCATCCTAAAAATAGATATTATTCCCATTAATTTGAAAATGTGGTAGAATTTCTGGAGAAGAACTAAATAGAGTAATGCTGAGAATAATTTAAGGAAACACTGTCTTGCTGATGAAACTGATCTAGGCAACCTTATATTAAAAGCAAATTTGTATTTGACAACCAATACAGAAAAAAAAAAAAAAGGAAAAGAAACCATCTGTTAGAAAAAACCCAGAGAGGAACATCTGTATTATTTAATGGGATAAACTGAAGTGTAAAACTGAAAGGTCTCATAAAACACTTGAAAATTAACTGCATTAAGTGTGAATGGGACTGGATAAGATAAAATTTTCATTAAAGGCAGAAGGGAAGAATACATCTGAGCAAGAATGGGCACTGGGAGAGTTGGGCTATAGCTATTTTAAGAGTGGAGTATCTGCTGAGGGTTGTGCACATCTGTAGGGCAAACTGAGAGCTTTGAACTGAATCCCATTCCTACAAATAATAGTAAGTTTGGCCCTGGTGCTTAGGTAATATTTCTGAATAGTTGAAGGCTGAGTGAGAACTAGGAACACAAATACAGGAAATACACACCATTTTAATGTAAAACTTGTTCTTTGCTTCAACATGAACAGCACAGACAACAGTGTTATTATTCATCCATAATCTTGGAGTCTACTCACTGACTGTAAAAGGTTCTGGAACCAGTCTTAATTGCAATTAAAATAAACCTCAATATTGTTTAAAAATCAGATTTATTCTTTTTTTAATAATAAGTTTTTTATGGATCTCAAAATGTAAAAAGCATTTATACGTTTGGTTTTTTAATGTAGATAATCTGCTGAAGATACTCTTGTTCATGTATCAAAAGACATACTTTTAGATACAGAAAAACTTAGTACTAAAACAGTTGAATATTTTTTGCTTTGACCCAAAAATGATCATATCTTCCAGAGCTCTACACAAAGAAACTTCTAGTTGTCATAACAACATCCTGCAGCAAATACAAGATAGCTTGTACTTGCTTTTAATACAATTAGCAAACATCTCCTGAAGATTAAAACCCAGGGATGCTATTTAAAAGGAAGGGTGGAATTTATTTTTTTTTAATTCCCACAAAATTCACCTTTTAAATTAAAATCTTAAGCCAATGGTATGTAGAAATATTCCATTACATCAAGCCATATTTGCAGGTAAATCTGTTATGCTCCATGTTTATACAAAACATGCAGGTTTCTAATAACATCTTTGTAAAATGACACTCAGAATATAAATAAGCCAAAATTTAGAAAAATCCGTATGTGTTTTCCTAAGTAACAAGTTTACTAGACAAATTCCTGAATGTTTCAATCTTGTCAAATGCAATACTAAGTCATTATGAAAGTCCCATTTAAGCCATGATCTTAACTATCATTCCGTTATAAACGTTGCAGATTCAGCAGTCAGTTTATCAGGAAAGGATCAGCGTCACTCTGTTAATGTTCTTATATTAACACTAAAATAGGATAGAACAACTTAGCTGTTGAAACACACAAAATTACGAACTGTATCCACTCAAGTCCCTAGAAAGGGTTCACTTAGCAAGCCTTGATGGTATCTGGAGATGTCTCCTTATGCAAGACTGGGTGTCATAGAAGTACATAGAAAAATACAGTCCTTGCCTAGTTGAAAGAACACGATCGTTTCCTAATTTACAGGCCAGATAAAGGCAGCCAAAGTGCAGGTGTTGATCAAAGGTCAATGAACTAGATAATGGCAGAGCTGCTGATAAAGGACATTTTATTTATAGTGAAGTCTGTCACTTAGGTCAGACAGTTTTCAGTTCATTTCAACAGACATACTGTTTTATTCCAATAATGGTGCCCACCATTTCCAAAGTAGGGCAAAATTAATGCATAACTTTTTCTCTTAAGATTATTTTAATGTTAATATGACTGGTTCAGAAGAACCTAGAAATCTGGCAAACATCCACCTAGCTGAGGCATATTGTAGTAATAAATAACAGAAGAATTTGAGCTCTCTGAAGGTATTTATTTCAAGAGTACAGCCCAGACTACTGCAGCAAAGTATTGCCATCCACAGACGCACCTGCTTGCATTGGAACAGGAAATTCCCTGTATCAGCAAAGTCTTCAAAGAGATTTAAATATATAAGGTAAAATAACTTGAACACTTCAAAATGTAAGTCACTTAACATACAGAAAATAAATAATGAACGTCAAATAATTATAAATAAAGTTCAAGATATCAAACATTCAGATTTTTAAGCATATTTTGTTTTAATATTCATCTTCTCTATTTGTACACATAATGGAAATAATTTCTGCAATTCAGGTAGTCTCTAGAGAATATTTTGGCGAATTTACTTAAGAGAGAACACTGAATAGTCACTGTTACTACAAACTTTGATAACATCTGTTCTTACCAAGATTCACAGTGATTGATGTGAAAAGATCTGCATCATTTAAGTCAGAAGAATTATTTTTCATTTTGCATCTGTGGATAATTTCTTTTCTTAATAATCAGATATGTCTGTGTCATATGTCTAGTGTCATTAAGCAGAAATCACCTGAAAAAAGAGAAGCAGCATTATAAGCAGTATGACAACCACAAGTGTTATGTACCTTACCTAAGTTACCTATAACCATATATCTATATGCATATTTGACTGCTATGCAAATAACATCTTTCTCAACAAAAGAGCTCTTTCCTGACAATAAAAGAAAATTATATGATCCATTTTTACTGGCTGTACCACAGACTTTTTAAATTCATGCCTAAAAATTTGCACATATGCAATGGATAGCTGAATTTATGCTTGCAGTTAACATAGCTTTACCCATGTACGAAGAGACCCAATCTCTCATGAATAAAAAAGCTCTTCTCCAAATATGTACAAGTCATTACAGGTTTTGGATCAACAATGAGGTGTGCTCTGTTCCTGTAACAGGCATTATTAATGAAGTCCATTAAAACTGCAGAACTCACCCTTTGCCAAGCTCTAATGGATCTGGAAGGCAAAAGATCTAGGATAGATTAGCATAGACCCTATGTAATTCAGAATCCTGTTTGCTTCAAGAGTGACATTGAGTTTTTAGAAGTCTGTATTGGACATTCTGAAAAATCTCTGAATTCTGGCTTTACAAGAAGAGAGTAGTGCTTTATTGTTCCCTAACTGCATTGAAAAGGTCATGAAAATCTTTGTGTTGACAACTGAAAGCATTTGCCATCCTTTTAAACTGTTAGCATTCACATTCAAGTGAGAGAGGCATAAATTCATCTAAAACAAGACAGTGTGAACAAGATTTATGCATTTTAATCCCCATTATCTCTGTGATCAGGATAATGTTTGTAGGATGCAATGGAATGGCACAGTCCCATAGAAAATATGGAAGCATTTCAAAAAGTAATTCCAGTAAAAGCAATTGATTTCTGATGTGTTAAAAGGATCTTCATGTCCCCCTGTTATTTGCAAAATTAATGTACTTGCGATGTTAATTTGAGAGATTTGCAACACTTCAGCAGCTTTTATGAACTATGATTTAAATGAGTGTTGGAATTACCAACGTGGAGACAATAAATTCTAGGCAGTAAGTAAAGTGCCTTGTAATGAGGGACCTAAATGTCTGCTTCAAAAGCGCATGGAAGTACATTTCAGCTCAAGATGCTGTTGACCTGTCAGCTATGCATATTTTTAAATGTGCTCTTATCTTTAAGGGAGGTCGCTCAGTTTTACTCTTTGTGAGTCTCTTTTTCTCTGCTTGCTGCATTGGACAGTGATGTAACAGAGTCTGAATCCCACCACACAAAAAGGGGAAAATCACTTGCTTTCACCCTTATGCTAAAGTAAGGAGGTGCAAAAAACAAAAAAACCCCAGCCTTTCAAATTTATCAGTCCTTTCGCGTGTCATTTCCTGTGGCAACATATCATTGGGACACTACAAATATCCATGCTGATTATAAAGTCAGACTGCAGTCTTTAATCTCGCTTAAACTAGTCCTTGGGTTCCTGCATATACAAACCAAAAATAGAAATTCTTCACTTCGGAGTTCAGATTTACCTGTGTATAAAGACAGTAAATAATGAGAAGAACTTCACATACAAGGTACTGAAACAACTTTTCTTTACTACTCCAAGCTCATTGACAATGTTGAAATATTGCAACTTGCTTTGGAATCTAACCTTTTAACATTATTTTAGAATTAGAATTATGACAAAAACAAGCAGGTAGGAAGCAAGAATCACATTTTGTTTGCTTTTCTGGATCTAGCAGATTTGTCACTAACTTTTTTAATAGAACAGCAAACACTAGTAGCATTAGGACAATATAGCATGACCTTCTCTACTATTGGATTTTAAAAAGCCCTGAAACAGAACCACCCCAGACTTTACTTAGTGAGAATTGATCTACATCATGGTAGTTTGGTTTCCAGTTCAACAAACAGGAATATATCATATGTTGCTCTGGGTCAATGAAAGCCCATGCTTATCCACTGAGCACTCAATATCCTGGAAAATTTGCATGTCCTATAGATTCTGTTCATTAATACGGTTAATTAAAATGACGAAAATTTGCTATTGATCTAATTATGAAATATATGCATAATTTGGGGTGCATATGGGACAAAATGTGGTGGGCGCGTTGTTATGCCTTTCGAAGTCTTGCCTGTTGTCTTACAAGTTAGACAAGGATTTATGGGAATCCCTCTTTCACTGACAGTATTTGACATACAGACACTAAAGTAAATGGAAAGGCTCCATTTCCCCAGTTAACCCAGAGGGTGCTGTGCCTGGAAGACCAGCCGAGCAAGAGAGGGGTGGCAGAGTGAATGAAAAAAGAGCATGCAGTGCATGCACTGCTGCATGTGCACCAGAAGTAGGGACTGACGCAGAGAGGAACCTCTCCGGATATTTGACAATGAACAGTTACTCAAAACGCT
This sequence comes from Struthidea cinerea, assembly GCA_013397865.1. Taxonomy (NCBI): domain Eukaryota; kingdom Metazoa; phylum Chordata; class Aves; order Passeriformes; family Corcoracidae; genus Struthidea; species Struthidea cinerea. The sequence continues at coordinate 316,511 of VZTI01004295.1, forward strand.
GCAGCTCCAGTGAGGACAGCTTTGAGTTACAGGGTAGCGCAAGGTCAGAAGTTAAAAGCTTTGTTAAAAGCAAAAATAAGGATGAAGGCTATCGACCCCATCGACCAAAGCACTGTCAGAAAGGGGGTGAAAAAACTCACGGACTGGAACACTCTTCTCTATATCCAGCAGAAGTGGGAAACGCAAGCCAAAAGCTCCAGAGGCAGAAGAAGGCTCACAAGAAAAGCAGTTCCTCTACGTCTGACTTGAGCTTGGTGAGTCAAGGATCATCAAGTTCATTGTCTATTGTGGAAGAAAAAATAGAAGCTAAACTCAAATTCTCTCAATTTATTAATGAAGTTACTTTCAGAGTGCTTGATCCCATGAGCCTGAGAGCATACCGAGCTGCTAAACTGAAAAATACCTTTCCATCCAGTGTGAGAAGCTTAGATGATTTTCATATTAAGAGAAAGTCTCCTGAAAACTGGAAAGAAAACATTCTAGATGGGAAGACCCATGAAGAAGTAGACTTAGAGACTCTGAGAAGTGACGACATCGTGGCTGGAGCACGAACACACAAATTAGAGAAATCGTTGTCCCTGGATACAAGTCCCTCTTTCAGGTCATTTGATCATGGTGTCTCATGCAGAACAAGATCTGGCTTGCCGGTAGAAATTATGATTTCTCAAAGCAAAGGAATGCCAGCCACAAAATCTGCGTCTCTTCCTAGAAGCACAAGCATGGTGAGCTCTCTCAAATACATTCTTTGGGTGGTATATGACAAGTACTTATGAGTTAGTGTGACTATTTGAAAAGTGTTTCTGTCTTCCTGGGTGGGCTCTTACCATGTAAAAAAACTTTCCTCCAGGGTGGGAACAAACGTGGAATGTTTATTTTTAATAGCTCAAGAAACCAGCTGTAGAAGGTATGGGAGGAAGGAAAAACAGAATGCAATTCCCAAGTCCTTTTAGTTTGGTGTCGTAGAAGCTGGCTTTACAAGATCAAACAAGAAGGTTATTCCTGCACTGCAGTGAACCATATGTATAACCAGGTCACCTTGATATGAACAGTCAAGGCACATTCAGAAAAGGGTGAAGACAGCAGTGTGACAGACCACTCAGGTATCCAAGCTCACTAGTTTAGAACTTGTCCAGGTTTTTCTACACTAAACAAGAATGCTCAGTTAGTGTGTTTAAGTCCTACGGAGAGCTCTGACATCCTGAAAGTGTTGCTAATGTTTGTGTGTCTGGAATTAATACATATCAATTGATAATTTCTTTATTGATGTGCTAAAAAAACCCCAAGCAACCACAAAATCTTAAGAATTAGAAAAAGAGAAAAAAGCTAGAAAATGCTGAAGCTTTCTTCTGTGGTCTGGTAAAAGAAATTATGTTTTTAATTTTTTCTTATGAGATTCTTGGCTTTGTTGAGGAAGAGGTATTTATGCCCATGAAAGAGGGCAAAGGGAAATTGTTTTTTGCTAGAATGGAAAGGTCTGAAATCCTGAACTGCCAAACCTTGAACTGATACATTATGTCAGTATCTCTCCAGAGTAGTATTTGCAATTCCACTAAAACAATAAAGGTCCAGAAACTATTGCTTAAGACTATACACATGTACACAGACGTTGCTAAACTGGGAGCTATTACAACTGCATTATTCTTTAAAAATTCTATTCAAGTTTAAAAACAAAGAAACAAAAAGTTGTTTCATTTTACAGAGGACTGCAGCAAATAGGAGAACATCTCAATCTTAAGAATTTCATTCAAACTTCAGCAAACTGAGCTTAGGACTTTATGTCCTTGGATGTTTTAATTGTGACCCATCAAAGATGTCTGGAGGGAGAAGAGGTGAAAGGCAATGAATTGGAGAGAATTTGCACACAAAGTTGTGTCACAGTTCCACAATAAGAGCTGTCCTACAAAGGGGTGAGGAGGCTACAGTCTGAGCCCATGGCAGGATATGTTTTTTTCAAATTTTAATTAAGCATCTGTCAGAGCATCTTTTCCAGTGGACTTGATTATATGTACAGATTGAAACTTCCAACCGATCGAGTACTCACTGACTAAACATTGCCGAGTGCTCTGTAATTCCACGCAGACGATGTAGGCATCAGTCTACTCTAGTTTAAGCATCAGTCTGCTCTAAGCCTAGTCATTTAAATTAAACACAGTAGTTACCCAACATTCTACCTCAACAAACAATGCCTTGGACTGCAGAACTCAACATGAGAAGAGAAAGGAGTGGCAGGGCAAAATACAAGATCAAAACATGTTCAGCCACATCTACAGATTCATGTCTTTGCATTCACAGATGCAGAAGCTTTGACTCCAATGCAATTTATTTAGTGCTGGTCCTCACCTGAAGCGTGCCTAGCAAGAAGCAAAAGGATAACTGTACAGTCTTAGCTGTCATTATTGTAAAGATATTTTAAAAATTCTTGGTTATGTAATGTTCATTTGAACACACATATAGAACATTGCCTAAAACTGTTTCATGTTTTAGTTGCCAAGTTATTATTCGTGTGCAGCAGATAATCTTTGAGAGAAAGAAATTACAAGATTACATTGATTTAAATATAAAAACTGGATAGCAGAGGTATAATAACACACATCCTGAAGAGCATGAAAGAACAAGCCTGAAAGTTTGAGGTTAAAAAAGCTACACCTCATAAAAAAAAAAAATGTGACTCAGAAGATGAATGCTGTGACATTGCCTCCTGTCTATTATGTTTTCTGAAGACCCGTGAGGTGTCCACAACTGCCTCTGTACTACAGTTGATTGGATCCAGACCCACTAAAGTGATTTTCAACTTTTAGACTTCTGAGAACTGGTCAAATGTTCAATTTGTGCAGCAATTATTTATTGGTTTGCAAACAGCTGCTGCTGAAATGAAATCTCACAAAAAAACAACCATCACTGTAGATTTATGCAGAGGAATTTCTGGACAGCGAGCAGAATAAAAAAAGTATGCTTTATTCCTTGACTGAAGTTAAAGGGAATTGTGGTCGGTAGAAAGCAATTCCAAAATACCATGAATATGACCTTGGTGTGGTCTAAATATTTTAGTAACCTGGCCAGCAAGATGAAATAATTTTTCATTTCTATGTATTGATCTAAATTTGAAGCCACTGGACAAAAAAGCAGGAAAGGAAATTGCTATCACTAAATGAAAGCAAACCTCTGAATCCGCACCAATGTAGTGGAGGGTGTGCAACTCGAGACTGTGTCATACTTTCAGACTGAAATGATATGACCAGTTCAATGGGCTGAAAAATGCAGGAAATGTCTGAAAAGGGTTGTACACAATGGAAATTTCTAAGAACTGGAAAGACATGCTTGTCAGAGTCTGTCAAAGGACAGATCAATACAGAAAGAAATGTGGATGGATCCAAAAAATACATATTTTTTTCTTAGACCCAGGGTATGTTTCAAAGAAAGCCAGGTATGAAAGCAGATTAGCCTGTGTCTTTTAATACATATTTTACCTCAAATACATTTGTTCCAAGTAACCAATGCCTTCAGGAAAGCTTTATATACTGCTACTACTGTTCCAGGAAGAAAATACAGGTAAAAATTTAATTTTTAAATGATCATACAGGATCTTCAGACTGACTTCAGAGCTGAGTAAGTCTGCAGCACCTTAGGGTTTGAATCAATCTGAAAATTACATTTCAGTTAACTTTAGTAATACATGAATGAGGATCAACTTTCCAGCTAGGTCACATCTTTACATACCTACTTTTATCTACACAAGGAGCCATATAACACAATATTAGACATTGACGTTTCTTGATCACAGGAAGTAAATTTCTTTCTAAGAAGAGCAAGACAAATGCCTGGGCATGGGGATGGCTCTCTGAAGGTGCACAAGCATCTTTAGAAATTACAGCCTCACACACCTGAACTTCACAGGCATTAAGGGGTTTGATCTCCATATGGGTCATTCTCTTAAGAGCTGAACTCAAAGACCCTCATGGTTCCCTTCCAACTCAGAATAATTCTGTGAAATCTGTGAAATATGTAAGAATAGAGAAAGATTGTCATGCAAAGGCTGTGGTAGAATTCCACAGCAGTAGAAGATGCAACCAATCTCCCATTTCTAAATGGAAGTTTCTAGGGCCGTTTCTAGGTTCTCAGTTTCTAGGGCACCTGAGTACTGACAGAATCTTGCTGAAAGAGCAGACAAGATTTTTGTTGCTCTAGGTCAAAGCTCTTTTATACAAGAAGGTTTTCAGTCCTCTTTTAGCCCTTCCAGCCTGCCACCATGATGTAAAAATAGGCATTTGCTTTGTTCTTGGATGAATACCAAATCTTTCATTTCTATTTACAGTACAGTGATGTTTACAAGTAAGATTTGGGTTCAAATACATTATAATGGAAAGTATATATTGTTTCACTGACTCATGCATGCAATATGCTAAAAGAGAAATAGTAAGAGGTGGCACCAGAAGGAAAGGGTAATAAGTTGCTTTCCCCAGGTCAGTGATCAAGCCAGCAGTCAAACACAGGCCTGAAAAGTCTTCCAGTGTCCTATTTTCTGGTCTGTTCCTGCTCTTGCAGACAGGCAGGTCAATGTAGAACTGCCCTCAATAGATGATATAATGAAGCTGTGGTATCTCTAGGTTACCAGAGGAAAGTAAGAAAGTGAAGTACATCAGGTGCTTCAGTTCTTTAGCATGATATCCAGACAACAGAGCATATCATTAGGGCCTTTTATGAGTCTCATACAGCAGTGGAAATTGCCACATGGCCACCTTTCCTGACATCCTGACCTCTTTCTCGCCATGATATTCCACATGACACTGCATAGAAGTTTGTTCCCCTCTGCTTTTCAAATTGGAGGAGACCATCAGGTCATCAGAAGCCTAAAAATTTTTATCTCAAAACGGGTATTAAAATAGATGGTTTAATCCCTTATCATAAACTTGATTGACAGAAGATGGTGTTCACTTCTTTTCACCATTCAGAGATACCAGTCAAATACAACAATTTTAAGATTCACTAGTTTAAACTCATTATCGTGTGAAGTGAGCCTAGCCACTGAACTGCAAGCAACATGCACCATAACAACTTCACTCTGGTATTTTTCCTTCATCTGCAGATCTGAAAAGAGTCTCTTCATCTGGCAATACTGTATAAGAATCTCAGGTCATAACAATTGCGTTTGGGTGTGGAAAGCCAAGTACTAAATCTTTAATCATCTGGGGCTGCAGTTCCTTGGTACTTCCAAGGATTTCTATTGCATCATTATAACCTCTTTCCTCTGACACCAACACTGTTTTCCTATACACCACTCTTATGAAATGATCACTCTGGGTATAGTAGTAATGAGTAGTACTGCAAATGTATGCCACTGTGTATACTTGGAGCTTCCAGGGTAGGTAAATTAGCTTTTTAACACCTCATAGGTGTTAGGCAGCCAAATACTCTAAGCTATAAAATCTGATGGCCAAAGGAAATGGTAGTACTTTCTGAGGTCATTCCATCTGAAATCAAAGACAAATCTCATTTTCCACCAATAAAGCTATCTCAAGTATCTTCTCAGTCTCTGAGAGGACTTAGCCATGTTAGGCTTGAAGCATGCAGCAGTATAAGTTGTATCAGCAGCAGCCAAGCTGGGGCAAGATGCAGCTCAGCAACGACTAACGGTTGAAGTATTTACCCAGCTCCACCAGTTAAATGTAGAGTGCTGAATCCTCTCCTTAATTTTTGGGGTTTTTTTTGGTGACATTTATGGTTCGGTCACAAGACATGGAAAGCCAAGCAGGCCATGTGCAATTTCATCTATAATTAACGCCTCTTGTCCCAGTACTGTGGCACTGACTCCTTTTTCCAGTGCTAAGAGGAGGGCAGCAGCCATGTGCTGTAGGAGAGATCAGCATAATGTTTTTAGAGCAGCAGATGTGACATCGTTTTACAAGCAACAGTACGAGCAGATGGTGTTTAGAGAGTTCTCCTTGCCTGCTCTAAAACACCTTCGTTGGGTCACTAATGGATCCTTCGTCTCGTCGAACACTGCCTAAAGCTACAATGTTCCCAAGATGACGCATATGGTCATTTACAGCTTCCCAGCTCATCAAATACAAATTAGATCAAAATCTTATTCACAGAGCATAGACATCTATAAGCCAGTACTCAAAAGAATAAGCTATTTATTCAAGACAGGCTAAAATTGACAGTCTGAGCTGCTTGCCAATAACAAGAATGTGTTTTCAATGAAATTAAGTATTTCACCATAAAGCCTGAATTTTTGAAGTTAGGGTTTTTAATTTAGTTTTCCTCCCTTTTCTGCCCTCCCACCCCTTCTTTTTTAGAGAAGGAGAGCAGCAAGTGAGTCAGGAGGGAGATACTTGTATAAAGGAAAAAACCCCAATATTATAATGGTGAGTTTCTGCACAGGATTCAGAGCTCCAACAAAGAAAACAAAATAATTTTCCAGCCAAATCTACTATTTGCCTTCAGAGGGGCAGCTACTCAGACAGAGAAAAATCCTGAGCACATGCAGTTCACATTGATTTCAGTATCTTTTGGCACGTGCCGCAGGAAAGCAAAATTGGCAATCAGAAATATTTAGTGTTCCTTTCCCAGTGCTTTTTGTTGACATGACTTTTCCCCTTCCTTTGAGTTCCCCTTCCTTTGAGTTTGAAAAAAACTCCTCGATTGTACTCTTTATCTTTGGATTCCTTTAGAAAGAAATGGTACTTTCAGAGTAATGGAAGTTACAACAGGCTTAGAACAATTACCATCAGCAGAGATGTCTGAAAACTGCAAGCCTGGCAAGGGAAGGTGAAAGATCAAGAGGCAGAAAAGACTAATAGATTTCTCTTTTCTGGTCCAGGCCTACAAGTGTGATTTATGACAAAGATTTTAAAGGTGCTTCAACTCATTTTTCATTTCTTCATTCAGCCAGCAGCCTGTGTTTGCCACGTTTACAAAATGTGGGTTTTGCCCTGCCATAGCATGGCTGTAGTACATCAGAAAAGCAAAGACCTCGGTGTGCAGTGACTCTCTCACACAGCTATATGCAATACTTAATATAACTGTTCAACCTGGTCTGCATAGTGAAAATCTCTGAACTCTACCAAGAAAAGATTCAAGTGCAAGGCACTGCCCAGAGCCAGAGGTTGCTCTGATTTATTTTTGGTTGTGAGGGACTGATATTTTTCCCCTCTCATTCTAAGGTTTTCATCTCTATTAAAATTCTGCTCAGTGATGTACTGCATGCAATTAATAGACACATAGATATAACTTTGCTCCCACATTCCCACTGTGTTCTAACATCTAACTGGAGTAAAATAAAAGTTTACTTATTAATATGAACCCACCACAGCAAGGATTTTGGGGGCAGAAAAGAGGGAATCAGTATTACATTACTCTGCCAAAGCTGCATATGCATTACTCTGTTTTTTCTGTAGGCTTGGTGATCCATTGGTTTTATTCTCCCATCAGAAACTGTAGCATTAAAACTTTGAGCCAAATAAATTTAAAGAACAGAAACTTTCATGAATTACGGGATGGTTTGAAAGGTTTTATACTAAGTGTGGGTCTCAGAAATTAAGCCTACCTGCCCCAACAGCACGACTCATGTCTCAGAACATCAGGAACTGTTGTTTTTGACCTCAGGTCAGATGAGGAGAAGCAGGACGCCATTTGGGAACCTATTTTATATTTATAAAATACATATTTTTTCATAAAACTCAAAAAAAAAGGTATTTTCCCCAGACTAGCACAGGCATTTGTTTCAACAACTTCCTCTTTGCAAAGCAGCTTAAATTTGACCTTCTCAGATGAAACTCTTCGGTGCCAGGAGGTTTAGGTGACAGAAAAACACATCTTGTGGATAAGAAAGAAGCAGTAGATGCCGTAAATCTTGGCTTTAAAACAGTCTCCCATGATATCCTCAAAAGTAAACTGGTAAGATAAGGGAGGAAATATTAAAAGGTAGAGGTAAAACTGATTGGAAAACCTTGTTGAGAGGGTAGTTCATAATGCTTAGTTGTGACCAGGGCCTCAGGGTTACCAAAACTATTTTCTATTAGCGCAGATGCATTTGTTTTGAGATACCATTTTTTTCTAACTACAGAGAGTAAATAAAACATGCAATTCTGCTCCTTTATCTGAGTTGGAAACTACAGTAGTGTGTTTATGCCCCTGTGTAATACTCTTGAGAGGATGCTTTTGGAATTTCAAAAACGCTGATTTCCCAAAAGTAAGCCAGTACTTAACAAGTTTAAAGAAACCTTTCCTATATTGAAAATCACTCTTAGTTGAAAAGCCTTCAAATGTTTTTATTCTGTCACACTTACTCAGTACCTAGAACGGACAGAAATTGTTTAAAGATCCCACTGTTGTCTCCATGCCTGAAATCAGCACTGTATCTATACCCAACTCCCTTTCCTTTTTCACTACCAAAAGGGAATTCCAAATCTTGTTCAGAACTTAATGTTGAAAAAACCCAAGGGAGCTGGACACAACAGTGTTGGAGCTCCCATTGCTGAACAACCAGCTCCTAGACTGTAGTCTACAGAGCCTTCTGTTGTGACACTGTTGGCCAACAGCTCTCAATTTCTGACAGTAAATTCAATACCTGCAAAGATAAACTAAAATTATTCAAATCACATCTGTATCTGTCAAACTTATGAACTGGTTGCATTAATATTTGATGACAGTTGGGCAAGAATGATCAGGGATACAGCAGTCTCAGCCCCCTGTTCCCTGCTTGGATAGAGAGAGCATTTTAAACAAAAGAGAATGAGGAATAAACACTAGGCCTGTTCACACAGCTACGATTGTTCTCTTAAAAATGAAGAGACATTTCCTGCAAAGAGCAGCTATTCCCTGGATAACTGTAGTAACAAAAACCTGCTTTGTGAACACGGCTAAAATGAGCAGCTATTGAGGATTCAAAATCTGGTTCACAACCACTTATTTCTCCAGCAGCCAGCCAGACCTTCGCTCTGCTTGCGATGCTGCGCGGTGCTGCGAGCGCACGGAGAGCACCAGACACGTCCTATTTCTGGAGACTCAGAGCTGATTCATAGTCTTGCAAGGGGAAAACCGGGAGTGCTGGTAAGCCAGCAGGATTCAGAGGAGCAGAAACAGTGAGCAGTCAGGGGCTGGAGGGCATGAGCAGAACTTCATGACACAGGAAGTTGCCCAGGGCATGGGGCTGGGGCTGCCCCTGGTGCCCCCAGCTGACCTGACAGACCCCAGGGGAGTCCCCAGCCCCACAATGGGATTCCAGCAGAGCAGAGACGGAGGCAGTGCTGTGCCAGGCACTTGCCTCCTGCCACTCCCACCCAGCTGATCCCCGAGCAGCAGTAGAAGATAAAATATTGCCCAGTTATCATAAGGAAGAAACAGAATCACCACATTGCAACCCAGGCAAAACCAGTTACTCATGGAGTAACAAATTGCTAACAAATTTACATAGAGTAACAAATTGCTAACAAAAACCTCCTAAAATTAGCTTTATAAGTGCCCATATTCACCAGTAAAATGCAGAAAAGACCCTTCATTTCCCCTGGATAAACCTGTCTTCTCTTGCTTCCTTTTTTGATGTTTTAGTAAAGCAAAATGGAAGCTAAACCAGTCAGCAGTTACATGAGGGAAGTGTACAGTCCATTGCAATCAATGCAGTTAATTAAAAATACAATTAAAACAGAATCAGTCATGAGAATTGGAACACAATAAATAATTAAAACAAAATTAGTTTGGCTCTTTCGTTGAGCCACTCAGTCCCCAGTTAAAAGTAAATGGCTTTTTACTTCATTGATAGCTACAAAAGCAGACTTTTGCAGCCCCAAGTTCCCCTTCCAGTGTTAAGGTGTAAGTGCATAAGCTCCCCCTTTCCCACCTTCCCCCTTCTCTACACACTTTCCCCAACTAATCTGCCATTCAACTCCCAGTGCTGCAAAACTGGGAGCTGGTCTGAGGAGTTGCAAATACAGAGCAGAAAAGCAGCATATGGTGGTAGAAAATAACAAAAAGCTTGCTAATTATTCCAACCAAACATGAAACATTTCCATACAGCAGGAGGGAAGTTGTTGGCAAATTATTATTTATCTGTTTATTTATATTGGAAAAGGGCAAGGGCAGAAAGAAGTAAGACTGTTCCACTCACAAGCTACTGGCAGCTTTTTTGTGTCTCACTCATAATCATTTTGGAGTGTAGAAACTAACATTGCAGGAAGCAACCTAGGAATGAAAAAGGCTTTGTCCTTCAACCACCAGGCCTACAGAACAAATGGTACTAACACAGCTAATGGCTCATTTCTGAGCTCAGGTCTGCAGGAATTCCTTTTACAGGTGATTGCTTCTCTAACTGATATTACTCCAGTAGTGCTGCAGCTCTATAAGTTGTGTATTGACAGCTGTGGTTGGTTTCCTGCTTTTCTTGTATTCATTCACATCTTAAATGTTCCTTCCTTCCTTGAAGGAAATACATCTCTTGCCTGTGTTGGGAAATGTGAGCAACAAAGAGTGGGATGCTGAGAAGAAAGTTTCAGCTTTCACTTTCCCATTGCATAAGCTTTCAAGCTCTTCCAGTTGAGAAAGAAGAAACAAATGAACCCTTCTGGCTGAGTCACTATTTAATAACACAATAATTAGCTAAACATCATGACAACCAGGGATTAAGTATTTTCCACTCTTAATGAACTTCTATCATCAGAAGAAAAACAAGAGGTAACTCTTCTAGTAACTCAGTTATTTTAGTGCCACAGATCAATAGCTTGATTTTTACATTTCTCAAAATTATGAAGCCTAATAGCTATAATAAATATTAGTATGTGTCCTCTAAGCTATAATGGAATTTTATGAAGGTGCATATGCACTGCTGTGATTTGTCAGGAAGAACTGGCTAACAAGTGTCTTTTAAATCCTCACTTTCTACGGAACAACAATTGTTAACACCACAGCTGCTCCAGTGCTGGGTGTTACTTCTTGCACAAACAATTATTTTCCAGATAAACATTGTGGCAAAATGTAGGTAAATTTAGATACATATTTATAGGAAATAAGACTGGCTTTTCTCACAGTTGCCTCCACTGGTTTATTGTGTAACTTTGGGTAAGGGTCGAATTTGGCAGTTCCTCAGTTTCTCCAGCTGCAAAATAAAAATAACTCTTAATCAGTTTGTTTAGCGTTTCAAGATCCTCTCATAAAATGGATGTGTTGCAAAAACATTCTTAGAAAAATGAGGAATCCTTATCCTAATGTATACTGGAAATTTGTCCTATCCCCCTGTAGTACTTATCAAATCTATGATATTTAGGAGTGTTTCTGTTCTTGCTGTTCTGAAGTGTTTATGCCTTGCTTTGGTTTTTGTTAAAAACTTTTAAGATGTAGCCTGCAACTGAAAACATAGGATCTTTTCCTGGAATAGATAATTAAATAGATAATTAAGTTATGATGAGTGTTAGAATACCATATAATTTTTATAACTGAAAGAAAATAACTAAGAATTGAAAGAGGGTCACCATGGAAGTGGTCACAGCACCAAGCCCATCAGAAGTCAAGGAGCGTTTGGGTCATACTCTCAGGCACATGATGTGAACTTTGGGGTGTCCTGTGCAGAGCCAGGAGCTGGACTCGATGACCCTGATGGGACCCTTCCAGCTCAGGATAGTCTATGAACATCGTGTGCAGTCTGGCCAGCAAGGTAAAGGTATAGCACTGCTTGAGTCCCTCTAGAGGCACTGAGGGACAACTGAGTCTTGTGCTTACTGCCTTAATACTTCAAGACATGAACATGTGCTTATTTCATTCCTCAGTTTCCTGAAATTATTTAAAGTGAGCAGTCCTTTTTCGGCAGGCAGTTTTGCATATGTCATTCCCAGGTCAACTAAATTAGACACACATTCACCAAAAGGATTACCTGTTTCCACAAAGGTATGTACACCTTCCTTTTTTTATCAGAGCAGGTAGATTGACACTGAATTGTGTCACTAATACCTTTTTATTATTTCATGCTTAGTATAGCTTATGAACCTCCTAGTCATAACAGAATTTTACAAAAACACGAATATGTCCATCTAGGGTAACTAGGGAATTATGAGCTTCTCAGTTGCTTCAGTTTGTTTAAAGGAAAATTTCTGTATTGCAGTTGATAGTTTTTAGCTCCAGACCAGTAAGACTGGTTATTCCCAAAGTTACTTACACCCTATTATCACATTACCTCATTAGTTTTCTTCCAGATTAGGGCATCATTTCTGTGAGCCTTAGTAATGGCACTAATGTGTTTTCAAGGGAAATTTCTTGGGCATCAAGTATAACAGGATTTTCCAACAAAGGTGTTGAATGTGCAAAAATATATCTGCTATGCTGTCTTCCTTGGCCTTTTTAAGGGCATCTAAATTTACAAACATATTAACCCTTCTGTGTGCCATCTAAATTTCTCTCCCTGAAGAAATTATTCTTTTGTACTTATGTAATTCCAATTGCACTGGATGTAACAGAAATAAAATAGAATAATTAAACCATGGAATCATCAAAGTCGGAAGAGATCTTTAAGATCATCCCATCCAACCATTAACCCTTCACTGCCCCTGCAGCCCCTAAACCACTAAACCATATCACGCAGCACCACACTCACAAACCTCTTAAACACCTCCGGGGATGGTAACTCCCCGACCTCCCCGGGCAACCTATTCCTAGTAATGAATTAAGTTAGGTCCATCTATAATGTCAATGCACTGTCAACCCCTGAAAACTTTGATCTACATAGAATGACTGCATGTCATGCCAAATTTAACTGTCTTGTCTCAGGCTGGTCCTGAGTCTTCCAGCATTCAGTGCCTATTCTGCCAGCCACAACTGACAGGACTTGCAGCCTGCAAAGCTGTTGTGGTTCAGACTCAGTTGCAGACTTTCTATATTTGTACTTTCCTCTTATAGCTCAGAGTTAAAAATACCTTACATTTCTATGTCAAGTACAGCACTCAAACCCTGGTAATGCAGTTTTGCAGTTAAATTACCGTGTCTGGATTAACTGTAAACTATTGACTTCAGTAGAAGTGCAGCAGAACTTGTTACTGTGAGAAATAAATCTACCTTTTTATTATCTTGCTTTCCATTGTCATCCATTGCCTTCACAGATGATAGGTGCACCACTAAGATCTTTTCCAATTGTCATCTGTATTTCCCAAAATACCCTATCTAGCAGACCTTTTTCACAGCTCTGCTTCTCTTTCATAGTTCTGCATTTTTTATGCACCACTGGTGCAATGGGGTGTTGTGTGTTCATCTTAGGCCTAAAATACTTCAAATAAATTCTTTTTATTCGGTGATGCCTTTCTACCTCTCTCCGCTAAAACATGTTAAAAGTTAACTGACAGACATGTTACTGTTTTATATTAATGTTTTACCTCTCAAAATATTAAAAGACAACTCAGGGAAAAAAACCCCAAGTGCTGAAAGAACTATAGCTTTTTGTGCTCTTCTGACATAAAAGCCTGAAATTATCTAGCCCTGGGTTTTATTTATTTGTGGAAAAATATGATTTAAGGGTTATGACAAATACTGTAAGTAGGAAGTCTAATGATACATGTGCTGTTATTATCAATGTGTAACACGTTATGGCCACTGTGGAACTACTCATTACTGAGATGTGAAGTCAAAGGCAAAGCAGTAGGGCTTAAGAACCTAATTTTGCAAACACTCACTGTGGGAGAGTGTGCTTCCTGATGTGTCAGGCAACGATACAAACATGGGCAGAAAATACTCACCTGTGCTTGGAGTCTCCACTTGTCCTCACTCTTTGGGTTGTGTTCCCAAACTGGATGAGATGTATGTGACAGGTACTGCTTGGAGGTGAGAGGGAGTATCTTTGGGATTGATTCCCAGAACAAAAATGGTGATGGATTCCCTGTAATCTCATCACTGAGCTGGTCAGCCTGACAGCCAAGTAAGCTTGCAGCATTCCAGTGCCTAGTAATCCTGATTCTACATAATTTGAGACTTTGGATTGTATTCCTTCTCCTACTGCTGTCCTGTCACTCTTTTAATGGGAAGGATAACCCAGCTGCCCATTGCAAAAGGAAGCACAATGTACTTCAGTCAAGTCCCCAGTCTTAACAGCAAGGACCAAAGGATGCCCCCAAAAGGAGGCATTGCATCGTCCTCACAGAGCCTGAGTCTCAGCTTATGATGCTAAATAATTGTAACAGCTGATTTCTCAGTTTGAGTCTTGCATAATCACAGCAGGTTGGAAGGAAATAATTAAACTGGTTTTTTTTCAAAGTTCTGTAAAGTGTCATCACTCCGATAAGAAGTACTGTGATGTTTCCATCCCTATAGATAATGTCAGCTTCACACTCTGGCCAAAGTTCCCCGAAGGACTGATGAATTTGAAAGAGCAGCTGTACCAGTCTTTTACGGATAGTTGATTTAATATGACATGATGCTTTCTTTTGAAAAATGTATGGAGTTATACTATGGCGATAAAACAATTTTTCAGTGAGTACAGAACAGACTAGCTACTCTTTAGAGAGTTGTTTCAAAGGAAATCACTTTACAAGGATCTGAGAAATCAGTTCTAAGAGTATTAAGCCTTTTCACTGGTGATTGCAAGGAAAACCTCTTACAATTAATTAATTCATGGTTAATGCAAACATTCATAGTGCAATAAATAATGATATCAGGACAGAGTGATCTCACTTCTTACTTACTGAAGTAACATTTAAATGGCCAATGATAAAATTATACATCCAGATATAGGAACGTAAGGTCGTACTTTTGGACTAAGAGACCATAAAACAGAGTCTGCTGAGGATCAAGGAGTTCTGTTCAGCTGAAAAGAAGCTAATATAACCTTGGGTTTAAAAACTTAAATGGGATGGAATGTTAAAGAGGTATATTCACCTCTATGCACAGAGTAAAGCAAGATCAGCATTAGAAAGACTGACAAAACTTCCAGGCTGCCATTGAAGAGAAACACAGTTATCCTGTGACAGAAGAAACTCGTGTGTGGAAATGGATTCAAAGAATAAATGCTCCATGGCTATTCCAGACCAGAGGCACAGCTGACTGGTGTGTAATTCCTCAATGCTCCCTTCTCAGAGGCTTCAAAGTTGCTGTTCTCCAAGTCATTCAAGAAGATTACATGTACTACATTTGGTAGGTCCCAGGGAGGTGTGTATGGAATATGTGCTTCTATCAGTTAAATGAAGTCAGAAAGGAGTGAGAGAGAAGTAAAATTTTGTTGCCATTCAAAACAAACTAAGAAAAAGATATTTTAAGGCTAAATGTTCAAAAAGGTTAATAAAACTTAAAGGCTAATAATAGGTTATCATGGGGACCACTGAGTCATACTTTAGCAAAAATGTAGGAAAAGTAGATTAAAAATGAAGGAAAAAGCCTTAAAGATGCACAAACATTCAGAAAAATCAGCAGATAAAAGATTTCAAGGAGAACTAACAGAGCTGGAGGAAGATAGAGGACAAGGGAAGCAAAAGTTCAATACTGACAAATCCAAGTGTGCTTGGTGACAAGAAGTCTAAATTTATTGTGGGGGAAAAGACAGGAACAGAACAAAAAAAACCCATATGGAAAACCCAGTGGTAAGATCTGCTGAACACTGCTGTATTCAAAACACTACACGGGCAGAGAAAAATGTAATTTTTCTGACTATATGACTCTGGTCTAGAGCATAGAAAACAATTCTGATCTTCACCTTGCCAATAACAATCAGAAAGAGAAAGCTTTTAGGAAAAATGAACTAAAAGTTAAAAGACTCCTTTAGGAAGAGACAGCAAAAAGAACACATTATGTTTAGGAGAAACATATACAAAACCATGGGTAGAAAAATGATTGTCAGGTGCTCCACTTTCTACTTTCATAATGCAAGAATGAAAGACTTAAATGACAAAGAAAGGCAATAAGATCAAAACTGATCAAAAGTGATTTTTAAATAGAGTAAGTTGCATGTGGAGCTCATTGTCACAAAACAATCTGAAAGTGTAAAAAGATCAATGGGAATCGGAGTGAAGTTAGACATTTGTCTGAAGGTACAGAAATCCCCAGGCAGCAAGGCATAATCCAAATTCTACCTGGCAGGAATTAGAAAGTTAGTTCCTACTTATGAGTTCTTCCCCAATCGCTCACTATGTCACTTCATCCATTTTCTTGTGAAACATTAGGGATAAGACTTTTAGTTTAGATGCTACAATACCAGGAGCATTGAATTCCAAAATGCAACTCTGGAGATCATTGATGTGGAAAATTGGAAAGGATGGGAGTGTTTAGGTCATCATCAGGCTGAATACAACTGTATACGGTGGTAGCAAAATGTGGAAGGATACACCCATGCCATATATTTTTGCAGAGTTATTCTAGCTTTCATAATATAAGGATGTAAGCAGGCAATGTTCACAGAACAAGAGAAAGTCTATTGGGCCAAGTGATATAGCTGGGGGAAGAAAGCAAAACCAACAAAGACTGTTTGTGTTTAAATCTTTGTTTCTCCCAAATAAAGTTTCAAGGATGTCATGGCTTTTCTCTTTGCTTTTCAGAAATATACCAACTGGTGTAATAAAATGTATGAATTCTCTCTCTAAAACTTGTCTACCTCATTTCATGTGTGTCAGTTATTGCTCTAAAGAGAAAATAAAAGCAGCTTTTCTTTTTGAAATAATGACCTGGCAGCATGAAATATTTTTTTCAGAGGGTTCATTTGGCTTTGTAGTAATAGCCAGGCTGCTAGACTGGCCTCACTGCAGCCTTAAGAGGAGATGATCCCAACAGCCCTCTCCTAGTGTTGTCTGAAGTACAGACTTACAGGCAAATCCTTGCTATTCTCTTTGGTTTAAGAGAGAGAAGAGTGATGTCCTCTTCTCACTGATAATACTAATACCTAACTGGAAGTTAAAGTGAATTCTCTATCCTAGAAGAATATGCCTGTTGGATGAAATTCTGGAAACCGTTGAATCAAATAGCAAAAATCACACAAGAGATCAATAGAGCCAGAATTTCAGTCTGTAAATTTAGATCCTTTCCCAGTTGTAAAAGGACATCATAAGAAGGGCTTTCTCTGGTGGGCTCTGATGTTTTCCTACAGTGTTTGTGAAAAAAGTCTCTTGGTATGTTGATTGCAAAAATGTCATAATATTGCATACCAAAGGTTTGTCTGCTAAACCTTATATTTTTCATTTGCTCCTATATTTTCTAGATATGTTCTTTTTAACCCTTCCCTATTTTAGTTAATTAGCTGACTCCCTTTTATTTTATGCTTCATGTAATTCTTTTGGCTCTATGGCTTCTGTATTCTGCCACGCTGGTGACAATCCTTTCTCTGGTTCTCTTACTTGAGTTTCTCATGTTTTCGCTGTTCAAAGAAGAAATTTACAACTGTATGAGATGATAACTCTCTACCCTGAAGTTCTCCCTGTGACTTTTTGTATTTTGGCCACCCAGAAAGCTATTTGCACCTACATATCTTGTAGTTGTTTATATGCTTTACTCTTTATCGATCTACCTATCCCTGATTAATGTCTCAAGCAGATTTTCAGCACTAAAATTCCTTCTACTTAATGACAAAGCATTTGGCAGATGCATAGCCTCCCTTTGTTTATTTCTGTACAAGGGCTATTATTTTACAGCTTCATATTCACAACGATATTGTCACGCCAAAGACCACTACCAACATAAATGTGCCTTCAGTTTAATTTATACCTAATTTAATGCCCCATTTCCTTTCCCTAGTCAGAAATAAGTGTTTTACAGATACAACACTGCCTGTGGGTTTTTTTACTGAGTCCATCTCCTTTTGCCTCTGAAGATTTCACAGTCCTTGATTCTTTTCTTCTCTCCCTATTTGTGATATTGTGAAGCTTTGTTTACAACCTTTGTTTTACTGGTATCAATATAGAGACACTAAGACACAAATCTATCTCCTGAGTAGTCCCATTGTCACTCAACGAATGAGCTGAAAAGCAAGATCTGTGAAACTAGATGAAGTCTTGAACCACAGTAGCATCTTCCCTCTTTGATACAAAAATTCAATTTAAATGCAAAACAAAACCTTTGACAGACACAAAATATATTTCAGTTTATAGAGCTTAACTAGTTGAATCTTTATTAGCTGTATTATCCTTATCTTTTTCATGAAATCAGTGCAGTAATAATACAGCTTTCCTGACTGAAATAAAATTATGATTGCGATTGTCACTGTATGATTGTGACATAAATATACAGGAAGAAGCAATGTTATTTGTAGTGCTGATAAACTGTAAATTGTAGGATAAATGAAGATTTCAAACCTAACCTCCACATGTGAGTGCAGTTATTTATCTTGGCAACAGTAGGGTTCAAGAAATTAGAAAGGAAATGTGAAGTAGATGAAGGAATTGAATCAAGGTTGCTAACGAGGTTTCTTTGCTGCTTGAATCACTATCTCTCAACTAAAATAGTTGACTTCTCAAAAGATGTCACTGTGTCTTCATTCAACCTTGACTGGAAAGCCAGCATGTGGTGAGACTATTCATAAAGCACTGTTCATTAATTTATTAGGGTCCCATTTAGATGTTTGTTTCTCCAAGCCTGTGCAATATCCTTGAGTCTTTGCAAGTGACGGCTCCTGTTCATCCCTATGCATTTGTCTTTCTGATGCCCAAACCTGCCATTCTCCTATAGCAGTGATGGGCATAACACAGTTCAAAAGATGCCCAGCTCCTTTGAAATAACAAGAGCTAAAGAAAACCTACCCTCAAAACAGCAGTTCTGGTGCCAGTGGAGCAAAATCCTTGACTCCCACTCTCTTTCCATTTGTATCTATCCAGAAGCATTTTTGAAATCATTAACAGGGACACTCTGCCTGAAGTCGCTTTGATGTGGCCCTGCTCAGTCTCTTCCATTGCCACTTGGCAAGGGAGAACCTTCCCTGGCCCATATTAAAAGCATTTCTTCTACAAGCACTTAGAATTGGTTGACTTTCTGTTGACCTCTTGAGAAAGAGAGCAGTTCTGTAATGTCTCTGCAGTTCCTAAAAAGCCAGAGCCTCTGTTCTCCACCTCTTTGTTAGGTATTCATCAGAAAACCATTAGCCTAGCAAAGCACTGGAAGAGGCATTTTTAATGCAATAATACTTCTCTTACAAATTTATTTAGTGCAAAGTTGTAAATAAATAAATTACAAATTTATTTATTTACAACTTTGCAGGTGTAGGTTGTCATTATTTGATACCTCCCCATTCTTCTTCTCTCTATAGCCTTTTGATAGGCTCTCCTTATGTTTCAGTCCCTTTTTCTAGTCCCAGCAGCAGCCACCTGGGATGTGAATAGGTGACTGACTGACCTTGGTCAATAGCACTGCTTCTCATATGGTCTGTGGCTCAGAAATCATATGGGGTCACAAAAGAGGACAGTTTGCATAATGTGTCTGCCTTATAACAAGAAAACAAACTTCCGTGATGTAGGGACAAGGTGTACTATTGTGCTGAATAATGACACAGGCATAAAGAAACATAGTCTTGTTGAACAGAGAAAAAAGATATGCCTTTACAGTCATGAAATTCCATCATCATTTTTTGCTAGCTAAGAGATAGGATAAAAATAGAGAAATATTTTAGGCCTGTTTACAGTCTTGGTTTTTCACTTATAATCTCACTTATAAATAAATAAAGTTTGTAAAAACCTTTCCTTTTGGACCGTTGCAGTAATCATCTGAGTGGCTGTACCTATAGACAGCACACACCAGAGAACTCATAGAAAGAAATTTCCTTGCCTTTGCAGTAACTTCTAAAAAGATTCTGAATGTCAGAGCTCCATACAAGGACACAATCAGATATCTGCAATACTTCTTAGCAGTTTAAGAAATCTAGGAGGTCTAGAAATACCTGTTTGCAACTACTCAAAAGAAGGCCATAGTCCTCAGTTACAGAGAACTTCCTTACCTGGAGAATCCCCCTCCACTTTGCTGTCGCTTTGCTTACTGATTACGTGCATAGAAATTAGTGGCAGCTCTTTTCAATATGCTACAAATAGAAGCGCTTTAAATAGAAGGAAAGTTCCCTTCTTCTTGCACTCAAGAGCTCAGGCAGGGCTGCTCTGGAGGAGACAGACATCACCTCTCATATGCTTTGCTTCTGTTCTATCAACCCTTTTTTCACTCTAAAATAAGCCAAGCAGATATTGTGACCACAAAAGGTCAGTTGTCCTTTGGCTATAAGAGAAATGGATAAGGGGAAGCCTTTTTCCTCTCTGTGAAGCCTCTATAACGAACATAATAAAGACCAAACTAATGAGATTCTGTGGCACTTAATAATCAGTAGAAATGGATGAGAAATGCTACACTTTGTCTAACTATTGACTGCCCTACAGAGACTTAGAATGCATGTGTTCTTTACAGTTCAGCTCCATATGGGAAGATACATTTTTGCGAATTCCAAGATTCCTGAGAAGCTGTTTCATACAGTTTGTTCTTTGTTCAATTCTTTTGTGTCTTCAGAAAGGCATGGTTGAGGAGG
This sequence comes from Struthidea cinerea, assembly GCA_013397865.1. Lineage (NCBI taxonomy): Eukaryota > Metazoa > Chordata > Aves > Passeriformes > Corcoracidae > Struthidea > Struthidea cinerea. The sequence goes on from VZTI01004295.1 coordinate 336,954, forward strand.
GACAAAAAACACTTGTGAACTCTCCTTATTTTTCAGAAATAGCAATTTCAGTCCCTTACAGTAAGTTCTGCCTGACACTATGGTCCTTCCTGCTCCATTCATTAAAAATAGTAATGCAGCAGCATGAATAAGTCCTCTGGGATTCTACATTAAATGCAGAGTCTTGCATCCTGCGCTGGCTTACCTCTGTGTAGCCCTTTGGATGTCTGCTGGCACACCACTGCAGCTGTCCCTCGTAGTAGGCATTTGAATTGATTAACATGCTTGCTCCTTTTTTATTTCTCTCCTTCTCTCAGGGCCTCACCTGGAAAGATTTACTGCACTTTGGAGGCGTGAGGCACTCTGTAGATGCTCTGAGGACAAAATAATTGCGGAATCAAAATCTCCCATAAGAATGTGGGCTTTGAACTTTGCTTTAAAGATTTAAATTCTCTATTTCTCAGCATGTGCATGAAAAATTGTCAGAGAATAATCTCCTAATAAGATGCCTATAGATAACCAGGGGAAGAGAGAGGAGCAGGTCTTTAAAATATTGCCCACTAAAATTCAGACAGTAAATCTTCAGTCCAGCAAGTAATTAAACACATAAATAGTCACATGAAGTTCACTGGGACTACTCATATACACAATTATGAGTATAAGCATTTGCACTACTGGGATTTAGTAATGCAGATCTAATTAAACAAAACAAAAATGGTTAGCAACCCAAACTGCATTGAGTCACTGTCAGAACTGTGCTACAGTTGCTGACTAGTGCATTGCTATTGTGGACTGAAGATATAAATCAAAATTTCTCCTTTCATTAGGTGTGGATCCCAATGTTTTATTCTGCAATATCTAGTGGCATTAACATATTTTAAGAACTATCAAAGAGAAGATTCTTAGAGGATCTGTGGTTGCTAGGAGACTGCTGTTTCATCCTGCAAATCTTCCACACTGCGAAGAGCAAACTGGCAATAATCAGGTTTTCCTGCCAGACGGCACTCAAACAACTGAAGTTTATGGCTTATTATTTAAAAATTTTGATTTAAACTAAAGTTTGTACAACAGGAAAATTCAAGAGTCCTTGGATTTCTCCAAGTAGGTATTTTATCTTGTATCTATAATACAGCACCATTAAATCCTCTTTTAATCAATAGTACCTTGGGTATCTGATATCTAGAAAGTTGTTTTCAGTGTGCTGACAAGTTTTTGCCACCACAGAAAGAGCTGAGCTCATTTAAGTCAGTTCAGAGTGAGAGTTTGGCTGTCCCCTGCCCTACCCTTGCCTTACAGGCAGACCATCTGCACCCTGAGCAATCTCAGACTGCCTCCTTTACCACCTGTGCCTCTCAGAGCTCCCAGGTTACAGCTACAGCAACAGAAGTGCATTGGTCTCCCTGGCACCTAAACATCTCAGAATATGTGCACTCAGAGGTAGGAGTGCCACAGTGGAGTTTTTGCAACATTAACTCCATCTCCTAATTTTAACTAAATTGAAGGAAATACCCCATATCTGCTAAATTGGAGTGGTTTTATTGCAGTGAATGAGAGGGCATAGTAAGGATCTCAGAAATCACTGAGGTCTGTAATTTGGTAATGTTTAAAATTCTGTATTCTTTATGACCCAGGAGCTCTGCTAAGCACAAGAGCATGCTATTTTCAATGAAATAACACTTGTGATCAGAGCTCTGTATCAGTTTTATGCTCTACTGGATCACTGCCTTTAGTACAGTTTAAATAGGTATACATTACAAAGTTATTCACCTATGAAGAATAATATCTATTTTTTCATTCGTGACTTTTAAGTTATTCAGTGTAACATCACAATATTAAACCCCAATCTGTAGGTGACTGGAGCCAGCCTTTTTATGGATTTTGATCCTGATTCTATTTAACTGCAAATGCTTTCATTTCTTATCATGCATCAGGACAAAATAATGTTCTGTTCTGATCCTTCAATGTCCTCATCTAACACCATGGCCAAACTCTTTTCTCCTTCATGTATCTGTAAGGGTATATGAAAGAAAGTGCCCGTAGGGAAAAAAGGGGCAGGAGAGAGGAAAAAGGGTAAAATGCTAGCTGAAGTCACAGTATGGTTGACTGCCATTCCTTTCAGAAAAATTATAGTTTCTCCCAGAGTCTTCTGATAATCTTCTACTTACTCTGTAATGATTCAAACCTGGATTGTAATTATATTTAAGCACTTTATAATTTCAATCTAAAACCTGACAGTTCCATGTAATTACATGTCCTAAATGTGGTATTTGTCCCCCACTATGGTAAGATTATATAGTAGTAGTAGCAATGAGAATGGCTGAATCATTGACAAATTCAACCTTAACTATCTTCTCGTGCTTGCCTTGACAACTAGACTATTGAATTCCAACAGTATGAAAATCTAAAAATAGCACTGTGTGAAGAAAGACTGCAGGCAAAGCCACTAGATAATACAGGCTCAATGCTCCCATGAAATGTGACACGTGCAAAAGCCAGATGTAATTTTAACAATACAGCTTCCTTTTCAACAAAGGAATCTCCAGAGTCTGATTTAATGTCTCCACAGTAAAGCCTAGCAATTCCACGTTTTGTGTAGGAGTAAGAACAGACTTCTTTAAACTCCCAGAAAAGAACCCCTGAGAAAAATGCTAATGCACAATGCAGTGAAAATAAAAAGACCTCTGATGACCCTGTAGCAATTAAAGACACCATCCAAGTCCAGCATAGAAATCACCTTATATTATACTTAAAATTATTACAATGACACCAGTGGACTCAGCAATGCTGACACACACCAGTAACATGGTGGCTTTGCAGAAACAAAAATCATTACTGCTAAGGAAATATTTCCTAGACAATACTGGAGTGAGAACCTGGCTGGCTCTCATGCAGGAGTGAAGAGGGGAGCTGGCAAGAGGAGCTTTGCTTACTTTCATACCCTGCCTAAAAAGTAGTGAAGAGACAGAATAAGTAGTTAGCAAATTAGTTAAAGACTTGGGGAGAGCAAAGTTCAAGTCTCTTCTGCCTCTTAACATCACTGCCTGGCCTTGGGACTCCCTTAAGGAACTTGAGCTTTCTTTAAAACAGGTACTTCTCTAAACCCTATCTTACCTAGCAGATTAATTTCATGGTAATTAATATTCACCATCTTAAGGCTCTAAGTGAATTATCCATATAAATACATCTACGTATAATATAGATATATATTATATATATATGGTGATGCCTCATCATCTCTTGACCTCCATGTGGATAGCAGACACTATAATTTAACAGAGGACTGAGACACACCTGTTTTACAGATGCATAATTTGCAGGTGCCCTAAGACAGCGGAGGAAACAAATGTACAAGGCAAGTTTTACTCAGGCATAGAAAGAAAAGCAGCATCAACCAACAGCACTTCTAGGAATATGATCTCCTCTTTGCTTCCCCATATTTATACTTTCCTGGCACATAAGTCAAAGTGGTGACTCGAACAAGTTCTTTTCATTCAAGTAACATCCTAATTCCCTTCCAGTCTGCTCTGGGTTTGGGAAGATTTTTTTATCTTTTGGGAAGATCCTATTCCTTTGGTGAAGAGACTGGTTTGAAGGAGGAAGATCAAAGATCTCCTCAGCATTATTCTCTGGCCTCATTCTTTTATTGCTTAAGCAAAGTTCTCTTAAACACTTACAGGCAAAAATCCAAATGATCTATCACAGGCCATAGCTTTTTATTCCCTGGAATTACCATTGTTCCAGAAATAGATGTAGCACCACTGGTATGACTTTGAAGCCCCACTCCCGTTGGTTGGAAGCAGGATGAAAAATAAGGCAAATCAATAAACAGATACTGTTTTCCACCAGTGCTGTGACAGGAGAAGCGAGAGCTTTGAAGTTTGCCTTTCTTTTGAAGAAAGTGTCTGTGATATTGCCTGGGTGTATTGATGCACCTTGTTCAGTTTACTCTTCCCTGTCCATAGACGAGTTCACAAGAGACAAACGTCATGAACACAAACGTCCTTTTAGGAGACCTGATCAAGTCCCCAGTGTACAGGTCCCAGGGAAGCAGTGGTGCCTCGGGAACTGATTCGTGCTGAAGGCAGTAAAGCAGAGAGAAAATTCTGTTTGTTGTAAGAAATATTTACACTGATTTATAATGTCCTTTGTTCATGGACTCAGAAGAGTCATGAAGACCATGAAAGGTCTGTCCTCCTGCCCCAAGAAAGGGAAGTTGTGTGTAAATCCTTCCAATCTTTATGGAACATGCCACAGCTATTATGGGAAATCCCCTCAGTACATAACTACCTCCGTGATTAAAACAATCCCTCTAACATTTTCTCTATGTTTTTTGTCTTCACATTGAAACCATTATTTCCTATTCAATCCACACTGAACATGAAAAATGGTAGATTTCCATTCTCTTTAGAGCAATTTCACCCTGTTCAAAAACAAATATCTCCATTCATTGCAGTCTTGGTTTTGCTAGGATGTTGTTTGGCTGTCTTAGGATTCTGGTTGCCTTCCTCTGAACCTTTCCTTTAGGGGTGGTTCTGAACACAGGGCACAAAACTAGGGACCACAACAAGAATTAGAGGTGAAGTTTTATTTAACAGGACCCCATATGATTACTTTTATCATCTAGATAGGTATAGATGCAGTTAGAGCATAAAATGCATGTTTTGTAACAAACAGAGTTCTCCAAGTGTAGGATGTATGAATTTTGCAGTTCTGCTCGCCCTCTCATCTCTCTCTCCCACTTCCCATCTTCAACATTCATGAACAAAACATCCTCATTATGTAGGGACATATGTAGAGACACAAAGCTGCAAGCACAGAAATTCATGGGAGCAGCTATGTTAGAATTCATATGCTATCCTGGGTCATGACAACCCAGGCTTTGGTCCCACTCAGTACAAATCCATACCTAACCAGTCAGGAGTTAATTGCAGTTAACTCCAGGGTATTGCAGTTACTCCTCACTGTCTCAGATATCACTTTATACTATCTATTGACAAACAGGAGCTTTTTAAATGACAACTGCTGTAGCTAAATGCTTTAATATTGTGTCTGTAACCACAGTTACCAATGTCTGTATTAGAGACAGCCACATATGTGTACTGGCAATGTCCAATTATTAGTTCAGGAGACATAGAGTCCATTTAGTCAGCTAGATTGCATTTTCCTCTGGCTCCTCAGTCTCACTTAAAGTCTTTAGTTACGCTGTCACTGGTGGGGTCACATTGGATGGAACTGAAGTGTACATAGGGTTGGCTGGGCAAACAGTGTGACTTCACCTCACTATTCTAACCTTTAGTAATGCAATGGCATCATAGAATGCTGAACAACTCGAAAGAAAACATTTCATCAATCCACTGTCACATGTGCTGCTGTCTTTGCACCATAAAGGAAAAAAATTACTGTATATATATCTGTCCCTATTTTAGTTGGTCAGGTCATCTGGGAACAGTTTTCCTTTTCATTTGAAAAGTTTCTACAGCTCCTAGCACTATGGATCCTCATATCTGCTGATGACTACAAGGACTATTTTCATAAAAACCAAGCATTTAATCACAATAGTTGCAAGTTCAAATAATCTGATTGAGCAAAAATATACTGAACAATTCAAGTGGAGTCTGAACTATCATTTTAAGGCAGGAAGCCCCCTGCTTTCAAGGCCTTTGTTCAGGTTTCACTGGATGGTTTGCCCAGTGACATGGAGAAGAGGGGTAGGTTCTTTTGGGACCCTTTTCTGAGAGAAACTACTGCATTCATGGTACTTGGGGGGTACTGGGTATGACAGAAATCAGCTTGACTCATTGAAACAGCCATTTAAAAGCAGAACCTCTAGTGATACAAATCAGCAAGACTTCACTTCACTGGAGTTCTGCTAATTTACCCCTGTTGGGAATGTGGCTTTGAGACTTTACAGAGTGAAAAAGAAACTAAGGAAGCAAAACAAAGATTCTAAAATATTAGGAAATAAAACAGCTTGAGAATGCTATGTTTTTCCAACCATGCAAAAGAGAAGCCTGTAGGTTACAGTTTCAATTTAATTTGTTGTTATTTGATACATGTTCACACATGCAGGATGTGTCATGGAGAATTTAAATGTCTGTTTTGAGAAAAAATCCCAATATTTCTTTTTATCTTATTTCTGTTATGATTATTCCCCAGTCTGCTTCAGCCAAAAATTCAGTGAAGTCAGACCTTGCTAATGATTTTTAAAACACTAGTGCTGAAAAGATCTTCAACTACATAGACAGAAAAACAAAAAAAAATAAAAGAAGGAAGACCTAGTGTATATTGAAGGTCGGACAGAAGTTCAGGATAGCTTAGATGTTGTCCAGTTATAAAAGAGATTCTCTGCCTCATCTTTCAGTATGAATGATAGTGAACAGGGAATAATTGGAGGAAATCTGAGTAAGGACGAGGATGGTTTAACAGAAACTATCATAATTAAGGCAGATTCAAACTAAGACTATTCACTCTGCTGGTGTCAGGAATCCTGCAGTAATCCCCAGCCCAAAAGCTTGCTCAATTGACGCGTGAATAGGCAAGCTCAGAAGAAAAGCTTTTCACTGTGTGCGATGGTACAAATATATCCTAAGTGGTGAAGAGAAAATGTAACATGAAGCGAAGCAAAGGCTTCATGGTCAAGCAAGCTGAGCAATCAAGGATGAGGAAAAGTGGCATAAATCATGACAGTTCTTGCAAAAGTAACTTTTTGTTAAGAGAAGCAATTTCATACTCAGGGAACAAGTCGTGATCTATCTAGATTTGCACAAAGTAGTTCATAAAGTGCTCAGTTGAGAATTACCGTCTAAAACTTACAAAATGGAGACTAATTCAAGATGACTAATCTGAACAAAAAATGTATGTAAATGTTAAAATGGAAGACTGTCAGGTTGGAAAGGGATTACTGGAACTTTCAGAGAAGGTTTTGGACACATTTTGTTGCTAATACTTGTTAGTGACTTCGAGCTGATAAACAGGTTTGCCTAAATAATAAAGGCATTTTGAGGTATTGACAACAATTAGGATGCTCATATAAGAACTGGTTTATTTATAAGCAGAATAGTGGAAACTGATGAATTTTAACACAACGTATCCACATAAAGACTTTATGTTATGTAGCTCATCATTTGGCAGCAGCAGAGAAACAGAGATCCAGGTGTGTTGTTAGACTGTGAAACATCTGTGAGCCTCCAGTGAGAGAGAACCACAAGAAGTCTGAGCCAAGCCTAAGATGCACTGCAGATATACAATCTTTAGAGTCACTGAAGCACACATTTACCATACAAGGTACTGCCAAGGTGCTTTGTACATGATGTTTATTCTGATCACCCATTTTCAAATCAGATTTAAGACAATTTGGAACAGAACCAGAGAAGGAATACTGAAATGATGGAGGGAAAGGAGTACAATCTTCTGAGAGCAGTCAGAGAAGCACATCTTGTTTTCCTTCTCAGATAAAACTTCTCTTCATAAATGTGTATGGGAATGTAAAAACAGGGTGGGAGTAATAAGCTTTAAACATGAAATTGGTACTAGATCAAAGAGAGAATTGGTCATACAAAACTTAACATGGTTAAAATCACCCTCTGATTTCAACCAGTTTAGTAGTGTTCAGAAAAACAGGGTTAAAACAAATCTAACTGTTTCCAGATGGATCTCAACAGCCTTATGGACATTGCATGACAGAGTACGGGTGTTCGGGTACAGTGTAAAAATTCTGGGCACTGAACTTAGTCATCTGCTCTAAAAATTAAAAAGACAATTTATCTTTTTGTTTACTGAGTTGGGTCCATTTATGCCACATCTTTGCTGTATGCAGTTAGTCCCAAACATCTGAGTTTTCATTTGTAACTTAATTTTGCTGTGAAGGATTTCTTCTTTCACCCTAAGAAACATCGTCAGTTTGTCCCAGATAGGGAGGGAATGCTGGGAAAGTGCAATGCTACTCTTGGGGGTGTTAAGAGATTTGTTATGACTTACTTGGGGTTGTTTACAACTAAACTGGTTGACAAATGCTTTTCCTCATGTCCAACATGCAAACCCTCCACAGCTTAATGGAACCCTCCCATTCTTTTTAATATGTGTGATATTCCTTTTCCCAAGAGAAAATCTTCAGTGGCCCCAAGAAGTTCATTAGTATGGAAAGGATAAAGGCTGTTAGTCTTGGCAGCTTCTGCCTTCTTCCCTCAGTGTTAAACCTCTTCACCTTTCATATATGAACTCTCTTCAGATGGTCTAAGCACAGTGGAGGTATTTTATGGCCCATGGTGTGGAGGTATGGCTGGAGGACATGCTTTCTGAGCAAAACATCTACTACAGTGGCAACTGTGGAGACTTGGACTCTATTTTCTATGTATCTCCATGAAACTTTCAGGCAAGAGTTTTACAGAAAGATGATTCTTCTTTCGTAATCATCTGTCAGATACATTCAATACAATCAAATTCAAATGGACACTTCCTCCAGCTTTTTTAAAGTTCCTAAAAGTTAAATTTTAGTCTTTCTTCAGGCATTGCCTGAGTGGTACTTTAAAACTGATAAAAGAAATCTCTAAAAATTGATTAAGGTCTAATTAAAGATGGATCCTATCCAATTATGTAGTCTCTAATTTTTATTAAATCAAATCTTTAACTCTTGTACTCTGTGGGAAAAGACAGGAAAAAGGACCACAGTGGTTTCTATCAATAAAACTTTAGTACAACAGCGAGCACAAAAGAATGTTGAAGTAATGTAGTTCAATTGAAAACGAGTGGCAGTTTACAAATGTGCCAGAAGTCCAGGCAACTTTAGTTGTGAATGAGCTCTCATTTACAGGTTTCCTCAACATACAAATAAAAGTAACTTCCACAATAATAAACAAGTCTGAGTAAACAGTCAGAATAAATGAGTGGCAGTAACTTCCTGCTACTCTTTCTTTGCTGGTACATTTGGTAGCAACAAGCCAACATGCCACTCCAAAGTCACTGAACACAGTGTGAAGGCTTGGTGAGCACTGAGCCAGTCTGGGTGCTGTCTCTCCCTCTAAAATGAAACAGCCCTTTCCAAGAAAACAAAAGATAACAAGTGAAATAAAAAATTCACCTCCAGGGTACTCCTTCTTTTTCACATACACATTGCGAAGATGTGGAAGGATAAAAATTAACCTCAAGATCATAGGGGAAGGAAATTTCATTAGACATCTGAAAGATCTGAAATCTTATGATTGCTTATCCCTCAAAAAGTGGTCATAAAGGAAATAAAACATAAACACACTGTGAACTGAATAGAGTGGTAGATGGACCATCAGCATGACTTTTTCATTAAAAAATTGTTTAGGTTCACTAATCAATACTATGGACACTGATTATATAAAAAACCCAAAGAATTTGATCACTATACTAAGTTTTATGTATGTCAATGACTAAGAATATTCTGCCATTGTCTTGAGGTTGTTTGACTCATGAATGAAATATGGAAAGATAAAAAATTAGGGGATCACAGTATCCTTTATTCACTCTGCTAACTTGAAAACAACCCAGAAGTTGTCATGCTGTCTAAAAGGCAATAACCATATTCTAAAGAGGGAAAAAGGCACGGTAAAATTTCCTGGGGTTTCTATTAACAGTATCCATACTTTCATTCAAGCCAGCAAATTACTTTGTTCTCAAAGAATATCAAAGAATATCAACTTCCAATCTAGAATAAGTGAGGGGTGGGGGATTATATTAAAAAGAAAAAAAAAGACAACTGATTTCCTTTTTTAATATCTGCTCCAAAATGGACTTTTAAATGTTTAATACTTCCAAAAAAGGAGTCTTGGCAGTTGTTCGCTGTATCACACATGCTTCCTTCAAATACTTGGAAAAAAATCAGGTTTCTACCAATATTATTAGGCATTGTCCAAAAGTGCTTCTAGGCAGAGTTGCCACACCAAGTATTTCTGTAAAATTTTTTTTTTTCCAACCTGTCTCAGTATTTTAAATAAAGAGACTGTATATGGAAATGTAGGCTATTGAATTACTAAGACCAAACTTTTTATTAAAAGCAAAAGTTGTTATTTTTAGGTCAATTAAATAAATTCTTTAGTCATACTGCATTGATATTGTTTAAAAAAAGCCCCATGTAAATAAATCACATCTGATATTTTTGTAATTAAAGGTAATTACTGATCTTAATTTAAAATATTTAATTTTAAAAAATCACACATCTTCAATCACTGCTCAGTTTAGGCATCAAGAATCATTTGAAATGAATCAACACACTAGCAAGCAACAATTTATGGATGACTTACCATTAAGGACATTCTTACACCAACTTTTTCTTCAGTCTATCTGCTTGAAATAGGTCCCACAAGACTTTAAGGACAAGATTTGGCCTTAAAGTGGCCTTCAAGTGGCCAATTCAGAGCTGTTTAGAATATATTTTTAACTCAATTCAGTAAGATACTTCAGATAGAAGCCTTCATAGAGAGCAGTGGGAGGATGATGCAACCTCTAAACTTCCACAGGTGAAATCAACGGCAGGGATCCGGCTAGGAACAGCAATTTTGCCTTATTAAAAATGTCACCTTGTGATAACAGAGCTGTTTCAAAAAACCACAGACTTTTAAAATAGTTGTGAGTTGCTAAGGCTTTTTAGGGGGATAAAAGAAAAAAATAAAAAATTAATAAAAAGGGAGAAGAGGAAGAAATTGGAGAAGAAGAACAATAAAAGAGGATAAAACAGGACCTCTCTGAGGGACACAACTATCTGAGAAAATAAACTGCTTGGGATGAAAGCTATATTTCTACAGATGCTCCTGTCTTTGCTTTCACCATTTTTAGTTTCTATACGGCCATTTGACTCCCTAGGCTGAAAGCTAGGGCAATCTGCTGGAGAACACAGAGGCTCTAGTCCTGTCCTGTGCTCTTATTTATTTACTGGAAGTGGATCCCCATCAAAAGACGTAATAGAGAATTGCAGTGCTGCAGCCCAGAGAGGCCCCTGACCTGGGGCAGAGCATCCTTCTTGAGGAGGAGTGATCTGAACCCACAGCTTCCACATCAGAGAGGAGCTGTCTCTTTACTGCACATCCTGCCCAGGAAAGGCAGAGGAGAACATCCTCAATGGTCTAAAGGAAAACTGGCAATATTACATGAAACAAAGAGCTTTTACTGTGAGGAGGTAAAAACCCCAGCCCTACCAGGAAAAAAAAAGTAATTGCAGCTTGGTTTAGTTTTCTTGTTTGAATTGGTGTTAGGCATTTTCTGTGCTTTTTTCCCCCTACTAATTTCCTGTCAGGATTGGCAGCCAGTGACTCACCTGCATTCACAGATGAGTATCACCAAAACATCAGTCTACAGCTCCTCTTCTCAATACGTTCATTTAATCACACAAAGCAACCCCCACACTGACCCCACAAGTGCGGCATTATTCAAAGCACTAGGCAAAAGCAAGGCCAGGTAGCTTCCCTTTATGTCTGCAGATATTGCCATAACAGAAGCTCTGAAATCAGATATTCTAAGTACTCTTTCTTCATGGTGACTCCCGGAGTTCAAGGCAAAGAAAGAGTAAGTAACCCTGGAGAGAAACTATGTTGTCTCCCCAAAATTAAAGGAACATGATGATCAGGCCGGTGTTGGGAAGTTCATGTCTGGAGAGCCAAACTGGCAAGACCATGGGTCTACCAGCAGCTTCTCATGCCCAGGGAGAAAGCCCCTGTGGTTCATTTCTAATCAGCAATGTTGAATCTATTTCCTGCATATGACAGAATACGCATGATTCAATGGATAGACACAAATTAGAGAAAGCAATTATGGGTCTTTAGGTTACATTTTTAATCTCAAGGTCTGAGATTTTCCCCAGGCAACCTTGTGGTTCCAACAGACATTGCAAGGACCATGTAAACACGTATCACATATGTTACTGAGAAACTGAGGAGAGTTTTTCCTGCAGCTGGCTTCCTGCCTACAAGTTATGGTGAATGCCTAAAATCCTTAATGTTTGTCATCAGAAATTACCGTGCAAACACCACCCTGACTGACAACTTATCTAATGGGCAAAACAAAAGTAAATGAGAAAAAGGGAAGGCAAGTGACCCAGTGAAGAACCAACAATTTGTCATTTGGGATGTTTTATTAAGCAGTTTGACAAATTTCCTGCTGGTTAACTGATTAAATTTACATTTCTCTATTTTTAATCTTTAATTTATTTCATACTCAAATATGATTGTTAGCCATTAATCAATAAGGTTTAAAGAGCTCATTATTAATGGCCAGTGCTTTCAGTATAAATAAGAGATTCTGCGATGCTGGGATTTATCTGGCTCTAGAGATGGCAGGATTGCTCTGAGTGCTCATCCCTTAGTTACAATAAAGCAGGACCGGGATAATTGATGAGATTCTGTGCCAGTGCTTGTTGAAATGACATGGGAGCAGCTATTAAGGATCTGTGAGAGATAATGATGAAAAAGAAACCAAAGAGTTAACAAGAGTATGCTTTCGAGATAAGTAATGCCGGAGAAATTAAGAGTCTCCACGCTATAGACAGGTACGGATTTGCAGCATCTATACGGTAAAAAGAGCCCAGGCAGATTAATGAAATGACCACCCACGGCTGTGCCAGGTCTGGGAGGATGCAAGGAGAGCCTCTCTCTCCGTGGGAGAGCCGAGCCGCG